>JASTWQ010000557.1:0-116366 GCA_035220615.1 Leptothorax acervorum
CGAGTTCTCTATCGATTTTAGAAAGAGTTCCGTCGATTAAAGTGTCGAAAACACCATTTTAAAAATGGGGGGGCTAATTTCACGGCGCCCCTCATTTTTGAAAAAATCAATTTTTTATGGTGGATTCGGAAGTGTTTCAAAGAGTTCTAGAGTTCCCTATAGGTTTTAGAAAGAGTTCCGTTGAAATAACCCCAAAAATCAAAAATTAAAAAAAATCAAATTTTTAAAAAAATTAATTTTATGGCGGATTCGGAAGTATTACGAAGAGTTCTAGAGTTCCCTATAAGTTTTAGTAAGAGTTCCGTTCAAATAACCCCAAAAATCGATAATAAAGTGGATAAATGTTGATCGTACCGGCTTTCTCGAGGTTTAAAAAATTAATCAATAATGCTGAGCGCCGGAACTCCTTGGAACTCGTTAAAGGACATTCGGAACTACACGAAAAATTTAATAGAACTCCTAGAACTGTCGAAATCACAAAACGGCTGAGTGATATAGCTGAAAATCTGGATTTCTCGGGGTTTAAAAATTGTTTAAACAATGACTCAATAATGCTGAGCGCCGGAACTCCTTGGAACTCGTTAAAGGACATTCGGAAACTACACGAAAATTTAATAGAACTCCTAGAACTGTCGAAATCACAAACGGCTGACTCATATAGCCGAAAATCTGGATTTCTCTGGGTTTAAAAATTGTTTAATAAATTAATAAATAATGCTGACCGCCGGAACTCCTTGGAACTCGTTAAAAACATTCGGAACTACACGAAAAATTTAATAGAACTCCTAGAACTGTCGAAATCACAAAACGGCTGACTCATATAGCCGAAAATCTGGATTTCTCTGGGTTTAAAAATTGTTTAAACAATGATTCAATAATGCTGAGCGCCGGAACTCCTTGGAAATGGTTAAAGGACATTCGGAACTACACGAGAAATTTAATAGAACTCCTAGAACTGTCGAAATCACAAAACGGCTGACTCATATAGTCAAAATCTGTATTTCTCGTGGTTTAAAAATTGTTTAAACAATGATTCAATAATGCTGAGCGCCGGAACTCCTCTGGAACTCGTTAAAGGACATTCGGAACTACACGAAAAATTTAATAGAACTTATAGAACTATCAAGAATCAAACTCGAAGCGCTATGATCAATATTTAGAGAGATACACGCATTTAGAAAGATACTGCCATCCAACGTGCGCCCTTAATTTCTAATGTCCCGAGGGGTAAAATTTTTTTTATTTTGGCGGTTTTCATCGGAGTTGTAGTAGCCCGCCAAAGGTTCTATCGATGAATCAGGATCTTCGAAGCTCTGAAATAAAAATGACAAAGTTACTGTTACCTTATATGTGTCAGCTCCAAACATTTTTAAGTCCCGAAGTTTTCTTCCTACGAAAGCAGGAAGAAGTGCATTCACTTCCGGATAGTGGACACGTTGTTGTAATACACATGGGTTGCAATCATTCATATCTACCCATTAGAGAATAGCGATTTCTACTCTGACGGGTGAAATATAAATGCCACCCATGCGCACGTATGTGTCGTTATTTATTCCAGTTGCACAATTTTATCTCATTAACTTTATATTTACAAACAGCCTGTTTTATATATACTGCGCGCGGCGCAGAATAATTGTCGTGGTAATCACTGCGCGCGGCGCAGAATAGATTTTCGTGGTAATCACTGCGCACGGCGCAGAAGGAACTTTCGTGGTAATTCACTGCGCGACGGCGCAGAATAGATTTTCGTGGTAATCACTGCGCGTGGCGCAGAAGGAACTTTCGTTGTAATCACTGCGCGCGGCGCAGAATAAATTTTCGTGGTAATTAGTGCGCATTGTAACATAACTGAGCGATAAATTATTTTCTTCATCTTCTGATTTTAATTTGTTTTCTATTATTTTAATCTTTCTTAATGCTTGTCTTTTAGGTCCGTGTATATTATTCGTCCTTTTTTCTTGTATCATTTTTCGACTTTTTGATATGTATAATGTATAGATAATAATTTAGTTATATAATCAGATATTGTCATCTTACTTATATCTTTATGTTTTAACATAAAGTACTACGTGTGGAAATATTTCTTCATTTGGATTTGCAATAGAATGCTTTGGGGGCATGTCATCGAATTTGTGCCAATGTAGGCCTGTATACGTAAATGCAACGTAATGTCCGTCTCTGTCTTTAAGGCCATATTTAAAGTATGATGAAAGGCCTGCCAAAGAATAGTTATTATTTTCAATTGTAATACTTTTTGCTACGTCATTTAGCGTATGTTTCCACTGTTGAATGTTGTTATCTGTCATGTAGGTTTCGTCAGTGGTGATACTTGTGTCAATAATTATATGAGGTCCGTATGTTATGGTACGAGTAACGGTATTTTTACATTGATAACATGTTGTTTCTTTTGCACAAATGATTCTGTCGTCGATCGCTTGTTGCATATTATTGAAGCCTTTCTTTAAAATTTCATCAACGTTTATGTTATACGTTGGTGATGTTCTCTTATGATTGTAGCCACATTTGTAACAATTGTACTCAGTTGTGTAACTCGGGATACTGTCAAATAAGTAGTCTATCAAATGCGCAACATTACAGTTTGCATTAAGTGATAAATTAGCGCGCGTTTTACGTTTTTTCCTTGCCAACAATGGTAGGTTCCATAAAATCGATGCTCTTGTGCTGTAATCTTTCGCAATAATTTTTCCACGCTCTAAAATGACCATTGTAAATTTTGCAAAGTTATTCGATTGAATTAATGCAGCCATATTTGTTTTGTAAGTATTGTGCATACCCATACCATTTGCAACTACTTGAAAGGTAGAGTCAAATGCACAAGTTTCGCGTAGCAGTATTGGTTGTTTATCAATATCAGTCGATTTGCATATGGAGCCATTTTTTAAAACTGGAAGACCTATACTTTTGTTTGTATTACTGAAATCCCAATCGGCGCATGGCGTTAGATAATTTGGTTTGGATCGTTTCGAAACATGTCTTTCAGGATTTTCGGATGTTTCTCTCTTTATTTTACATCGCCAATTTTCTATTTCGTTTAATGAGTCTTGCTCCAAGATAATCTTTATCCGTATTTAAAAGGACTCATTTGTATTGTCATTTTTAGTAGGTGATTGTGTCGGATTGCTTTGGTCTGATGGTATTATTAAACTTGATTCTTCGTCACTCGCAATCAGATCTGCATTATCATATTTTAAAGGTGATTTTATGAGATTGTCTTCTTCATCAGGCATTTTCGCTGGACTTAATTCTTTTTCGCTCAAATCCGCATTCTCTTTAGGAGGCGACTCTATCAGGTTGTCTTTTGTTCTTGCTGGACTCGATTCTGTCTCATTTAAATCGGTTCTTTCATTGGATGAACCACACGTTATTTTAAGTTTACCGTCAAGGTATTCAATATGTCGTACAATAAATTTGTCCATTCGCGTGGGTAATTGATTTTTAAAGGCTCTGGTCTTTAAGTCGGCAAATTCAGCCTCAACAAAGGATGATGTAGCGGTCTGTGAACCACGCTTGAAATGCGGTCTCATCATACCTGTCCATAAAGGTAAGTAACTCATGAGATATTTTATTTTTTTTGCGGCTTCGAAATTGTAGTACGCGTTTACGATTGTTTCATTCATTGAAGCATTGGCAAGTTTTTGAGCTTCAAGAATTATGTTTTCTGCCCAGGTTGTCCAGTAACCGTCTGCAATGATTTCATCATCTTTCATGCGTCTATGCTTTTCTTGTTCTTCCGGATCGTCAATCGTAACTCCTTTAATTTTATTATTAATAAACGTGAGACAATTGTCGGATGGTAACGACACACCACTATCATCATGGCCTATTTCTTCGCTTAACGCTACAACTAATATGTATTTTAAAAACTGGGATATATCATCAAAATTATCCATCTGATATGCTTGCCCTAAACATCTTAAGAAAAATTGACGTACTTTAATTGCCTTGCCTCTTAGACAATCCCATCTAGCAATCATTGCTATGAAATGGCTAACATCTAGCCTCATGTAGCATGACGGAATGTCCATATAATTATTATGAACAATTTTATAACATATTTGCAAGTAGTGATTTAAATCATTACAATTAGCAAATACACGTGCAACAGCGATCAGTATTGCCTTTCCAAAATCCGTTACAACAATTCGAGGTTTTGGAGCACCATTTCTTATAATTTCCAAAAAAAAGTAACTTATTATGGCTGCATCTTGCTTTGCGGATACCATTTGAAAAGCTGGAAAATTACCATGCTTAGAAGCGCAAACGCATTCATATAAGAATAAATGCGAAGATTTTTTGCCATTAGGAAGACGTAACTTTTTTCCTATACTTCCTGTAGCATCTATTGCTAATAAGCTGTTCTTATCTGTATGGGCTGTTTTGTACATAAGCTGTTGCTCTGGAGTCCAGTACATGCAATAAAATGGATCCATTCCTATATTATGGATAATACCAGTAAATCTAATACGCTTTGCGGTATATAAATTCTTCAATGGATCGGTGTTTTCCAGCTGTAATTGTTTGTCCATTTCCTCTTGTTTAGCTTTGCGCAAAACTGTCGTATTGTATAAAGTTGGTGGGACATCATCGCCAAATGTCATTATTCTATTGGCTTCTTCATTACGCCATACATTGGCATTTTTATTTCCACTTACTAACTCACTTGCAATTTTTTCCCGCAATTCACCTCTCAATTGTCTTTTCTTTTTATGTTTAATATCTGCAGAAAATCCTCTGAGTATGCACTCAAAAATTATATCGTTTCCTTTCACGGGTTTACTGTATAATATGCCCACAAGTTTCGCACCACATTCGTTGCAAGTACCCTTGAATGTTGCGTAGCATTTAGCGTCGCTACTTTTAAATACTTGTGCACGTTTAAATGTAAATGCGCATGGTATTTTGGTTTGTTGCCATATTTTGTCTGCAAAAATGTGGCTCCATTTTCCTGCTTGCAATGATATGTATTTACTAAATTTTGTGTTTCCTTTTTTAGGCTTCATTTGCGCCCACTTTTCTTCTGAAATCAACAACTGAAATTTCTTTTGCAATGCCTTCTCGCAAGTAGAACTGTTATTCAAATTAGTTATATTATAAGAAGTATCTTTTGAATCATCCTTTGTATCTGTTTTATTAATTGCAAATGCATTCAATACAGCACTGTACATGCCATTTCTGTCTTTATTCAAAATTGTATGTATGTGTTTTGGCGTTATGTCGTCGGACCCACCATTTGTCATCGCCTCAGATATAGAGCGATAAACGGCATGAGATGGTGGATAAATTTTACCATCCTCATGTATGGTTCTATATGTTTCGTCACATAAAATATTGCGCAACAATTCTTTGTCGTACATGTTAAATCTCGTCTTATGTCCTTATTATATTTGTACGAATATTTGTTATAAATGTGAGATTTATTCACCACGAATTATTTATATAATTATATGTATATATATCTGTTATATATATGTTATTAAAGAAAGAGAAAAACCTACAAAAAATAACACATAATTTAAAGTACAATTTAAATGTAACGATGCAAAATCCGTTGTAATACGACATAAACATATAAAATTTGCAAACATTTGACGTAATTGGGGAAATTGTCATAAAAAATCGGAAAAGTATTATATTGGATTTTGATTCATTACATTTAATAATACTTTTATTACTTATTGTAACATATAATCAAAGATGTAAACGACGAAAGATGATATTACATATGCATTATTTCAAATGCATATATAATATCATCTTACGTCGTTAATGAGAGAGAAAGAAATTTTCTTTAAACCAGCCGCCATTTTCTTAAAAAGGAGACGTTCTGTTGGCCACCGTTAAAAAGAACAAGAACCGTGCCAGCAGCTGCTGCACTCATACTTACACTGCGTGTGACATTTATGTTTAAATACTAGAAAATACATGAAATAAAATAAAAAAAATCGTTTTAATATCTTTATTAGTGCCTTTGTAATAATTTCCCGAAAAAGAGGTACTGTTTTGGCCATCCAGCCTGCCCCCCGCCCCTTACAGTTGATTATTTACCAAAAATGTAGCACAATCAGGCATGGGATGTACATCGCACAGCAGTGAAGGTGTACATTGACACACTGTTTAGACATTCACATAATTCCTCATACAATAATGAGAAAATTCCTTTAAAGCTGTATCTTATTTATCTGTGACTGTTTGCTATACATAAAGGTTAATAGCGGTAATTACGGAATATCAATACGTATCAGCAACGTATATTCCGTAATTATGCTGACATTAATCTTTATGTATAGTAAATTATGTATAAATAACACAAAACTTTACAGTAATTTTCTTGTATGCAGAGTTGTTGTGTATACATATATGTAAAAAGGATAATTAATTATTTACTATAGGTGAGGCAGCTGTAATGACCTTGATCTTGACATATGTTGTCAAGGTCATCCTCCTGAGTGACCTTCAGAAGGTTTTAGCTGTCGCTCGATTTGTATTAAAAAGTTATTAACAGAAAATGTTTGAGGAATATAGCAGTTATTTTGAGTTGAATATTGAAAGGCATAAAAGACTAATATGTATGTGAAAACAGTACATGTATGAACGAAAGAAAGTCTTTTAAAGCAGTGAATTGCTGATATATTGAAGTCTTTTTGTTAAAGCAGAGAACAGTTGGTATAAAAAAGTATACAGGGTGTCCCAAAAAGCTCGGACACCGTTTTACTGACAAATTCTGTGGGAACATTCTAAGAAGAAAATTCTTATGCGAAAATGTTGAGGCTATAATAGTTTTTGAATTATAAGCATTTAGAGTTAGCGAATCAGACCGCCTAAAGTTGGCGCGCTCAGGTGTGGTACATCGCATAGCAAGTAAAGGTGCTCTTGTACATTGACTCAGTTTTTAGATATTGACATAATTCTGCAAACGACAAGGAAATTACTTTGAAGCTTTGTCATATTCTTCTATGATTGTTCAATTTGCTGTACATAAAGATTAATGCAAGCATTATGGAATATCAATAAATACCAGCGAACTGTCAAATTTGTCAAATGAAGTGTGTCACAAGCTAGCGCGTGACATTTCTCGTATGGTAAGCATATTAAAATTATATTATCAATCGTTAAATTATTTTTTTTATTTCTATGATAAAGTAAGAAGAAATAAATTCTGTAATGCTAACGTAGACATTTTTCTTACATTGATAATTACATAAAACACAGATTTGATATGTAAATTCGATAAAATCACACACACAAAATGTTTAATTATTTATCCAATTTTAATGTGTTTATACTTTATGTATAAGTTGTCGACACATGTCAGTAAAAGCTATAGATAAAATATTAAGCAAGAGAAATATGTAGTTTTTTTTTATTACTAATGCTACAACGAATCTTCTTCGACGCGCCCAATTATGTATTGAGTGCCATGGTGGCCACTTTGAACAACTTTTGTAAAGAGGTATTATTTGAGTATCATTACAGTAAATAACCTACCAATTAACTATTATTTAAAAATTATACATATGTTATTGTTTCTTTCTTAATCAAGCATATTATTTATAACCGATGTTATTATTTTCGTTTACAGATATTTCATTAAACGTATTCATTATTGTATGTATAAAAAGTGCCCCTTGCGTGTTAGTAACTATTCACAAAAATTTAATCTATTTCTGTGATATTGAGGCTATAAATTCTGGGTTTTTGTAAAATGATGTGGATGCATTCTGTTTCCCAATAAAATGCGTTGTGTTGAGCTTTTGGACATTTCAAATCTTTGACTTAATTTTTGTATGCTAATAAATAAATTTTCGTTTATCTCCAAGATTGCTTTTTTATTTTTAACTGTACTTTATGATTTTATTATAATGTATAATAATGTGTACAAATTGTTAATAAAAAAAATTAAGTATAAAATTAGATAGCTATTTTTTTTATCTAAATTAAATATTAAAGTAATAAAAAAATATCTCATTTATAAAAGAATGGTATATATCTAATGTGTCCTGAGTTTCAAAGACAAACTTTTGTTTTGAAATAATTTATAACTACATATTTCTCTTGCTTAATATTTTATCTATAGCTTTTACTGACATGTGTCGACAACTTATACATAAAGTATAAACACATTAAAATTGGATAAATAATTAAACATTTTGTGTGTGTGATTTTATCGAATTTACATATCAAATCTGTGTTTTATGTAATTATCAATGTAAGAAAAATGTCTACGTTAGCATTACAGAATTTATTTCTTCTTACTTTATCATAGAAATAAAAAAAATAATTTAACGATTGATAACATAATTTTAATATGCTTACCATACGAGAAATGTCACGCGCTAGCTTGTGACACACTTCATTTGACAAATTTGACAGTTCGCTGGTATTTATTGATATTCCATAATGCTTGCATTAATCTTTATGTACAGCAAATTGAACAATCATAGAAGAATATGACAAAGTTTCAAAGTAATTTCCTTGTCGTTTGCAGAATTATGTCAATATCTAAAAACTGAGTCAATGTACAAGAGCACCTTTACTTGCTATGCGATGTACCACACCTGAGCGCGCCAACTTTAGGCGGTCTGATTCGCTAACTCTAAATGCTTATAATTCAAAAACTATTATAGCCTCAACATTTTCGCATAAGAATTTTCTTCTTAGAATGTCCCACAGAATTTGTCAGTAAAACGGTGTCCGAGCTTTTTGGGACACCCTGTATAGGTATACAATTTTATGTGTTAGAAAGCACAAATATAAAATATTCTCTGCTTTAACAAAAAGACCGTTCAATATATCAACGATTCACTGCTTTAAATGATTTTCCTTCGTTCATACATATACTATTTCCACATAAGGTAAGTGGGGTAGTTTCTGACACTTTTAGGAGAGCGGACCGGGTTTTTTATTATTTACGAACGCGATATATTGTCAAACCCAAAATAAATTTATTTTAACACGTGCATTAAAGCTTTCTGAATAAGATTTACCCATATTTTTAGTTAAATTATTTAGATCTAATAAATAAATAATTATTTTAATAATGCCCGTTATTACATGCGTTTCTGACACTCTCCGGGCCGCTCAGTTGCAGATTCTGACACAAACAAGTGTGCAGTTTCTGACACTCATGCGTAGGCCGTTTACATGGAAAGCGGGCGGGCGGGAGGCGCGAGAAACAACGAACGCGCGTGTCATCAGTCATCACACGGCCGGCCGGCGGCGTCGTGCATCCCCCTCCCGCGCGGGCCCCGTCGCTTTTCCGCGCGTTTTCCGTCCCCGCGAGACGCACGACGACGACAACAACAACGACAACGACGACGACAGGTCTCGCCGTCGAGGTCAAGTGCGTGCCGCGAATCGTCGCGCGTGAATGCGTGTGCTTGTCGGTGTGCTTGGCGGTATTGGTGGTGTGGTGTGCGCCGTGTCGAAAAAGTCCGTGTCCGTCGCATTCTTCCGCGCATTTTCCGTCCCCGCAAGACGCACGACGACGACAACAACAACGACGACGATGACGACGACGACAGGTCTCGCCGTCGAGGTCGAGTGCGTGCCGCGAATCGTCGCGCGTGAATGCGGTGCTCGTCGGTGTGCTTGGCGGTGTTGGTGGTGTGGTGTGCGCCGTGTCGAAGAAGTCCGTGTCCGTCGCGTTACGCACAAATGACGAGCCGCGAGGTGAGACCAGGTAAGCCGCGGCGCGATATATTTTGTAGGTATTAATGAGCGACTCGCGCGTTTCAATTGTTAACCTCTATAAAACTCTCTACAACTCTCTCTCTGACAGATTACAAATTCGGTGTCAGAAACTAAACATAACCTTTATTCGTGATGCAGTTTCTTGACATCGGGAATTTAAGAGAAAAACTAATGTACAGATAAACTATTACTATATCTGATCGATAATGTGGTTCGTGCTGAACATGTCACATAACTTTTATGTCGTTTTAATACTTACATGATACTAATAATCTGCAATTTTACAGTCGCTGCTGCTAAGACCTGTCATTTAGAAATGCCGGTCGAGAGCCATTGAAACGCGCGAGTCGCTCATTTCACTGTTGGTAATTTAGGTACGAAACATAAAAAAAAAGGGTCTGTGCAATAATCAACGGCAAAAAACGCTCTTTAATTTGCCTGTAATTTTTTTTATATTTGACAAAAACTTTATTTATTACAAATATAAATGTACCGTCAGTGTCAGAAACTGCAACAGTGTCATTAACCCCCCCTTTTACCTTATTAGTCGTTTATGTCTTTCAATCATATTCAAAATAAGTGCTATATTTTTCAAACTTTTTTCTGTTAATAACTGTTTAAAGAAAAACGAGTGACGGCTAAAACCTTCTGAAAGTTACTCAAAAGGGTAACCTTGATAACATATGTCAAGGTCAAGGTCATTGGAACTGCCTCTCCTATACTAAACAATCACCGTAAAAAGTGTCTCAGTATGCAATGATACGTTCACTGTTGTGCGATACCAACATGCCTAAGCGTGCCAAATTTTCTTACATTGTTTGGTCGACTTTGAATGCTTTACAGCTTCGTCATTTTCGTCCATTCTACAAAATCTGAAAGGACAATCGGTAATTATGGGCCACTCGTACACGAGACAAGAAGAGTTAACCTCAAAAATGTATGCCATTATCATTAAAAATGTATAATAAAATATGTTCTTTTCAGGTATTTACAGTGGAAAATACAAAATATTCGTACAACTTACTCGTTGAGTACTTCCTCTGAACTCTTCCTCTTCTCGCCTATCCTTGAAATTGATCACATTAACCGAAAACTTTACTTAAGTCACTCGCTTTACATCTCGATCAATCACAAAATCTATGTATAAACGTACAATAGATTACTCGCACTCGCGACCTTCCTGATTGGTCGACGACAGCCGCCAATGTCAGGCCCGCAAGAAACCGGTCGCCATGTCAGAGACGAGGCACGTACGTGATTGGTTGCCGGGCGCACATGTATGTGCGCATCTAGTAATGTGCGTGAGGTGCCGCGACGGAAATGGCGCCAGCGGCGACAAGGTGGGGATCGCGCTCACACGTGTTCGTGCCTCGTGCCGTGTAGAAAAGAAATACGATTAACGTTCAACCGTCAACGAGATCAGGCGAGACAATGGAACAACATAAAGCGTACGTATTATAAAATCTTTCGGAATGGATTTTGATCGGAATTGCATATTTCTACAATTGTATTGTGTTTTCTACGGAAAACAGAATAATTCCGTTCGAAATTTATTCCGAACATTCATAATATAGATACTTATAACCTAATGTGTCTCATGCTGTTTTCACAACAGAAGAGAGGGAAAAAGAAAGGGAGCGAGCAGCGAAAGAAGGGCGAGGAGCGAAAGAAGGGCGAGCAGCGACAGAAGGGCGAGCAGCGACAGAAGGGCGAGAAAGGATGAGAGAAGGGCGAGCAAGGACAGAGGACAGGATTCAAGAAGACAGAAAGAGGAGGAAAGGTTAGTATCTCAGTTTTATGTCATTATACTTTGTCACATACAATAATTGCAAAATTATCATACCAACTGTTGTAAACTTTAGCTGCGTTCCGATATTTACTGTCAGTACGGGAAATGTATAGTTTACGCCACGCACACTATAGATTTTTAGTACTTGCAGTCAATATCGTAACGTAGCTGAAGTTTACAACAGTTTGTAAACATTTTTTTCATTACTGGTGTTCTGTTGTAATAATAAAGATTGTGTATAAATTAGGAGAGTCCTTTCTGAAGTGGACATACGCCAACGAAGAAGAAAGGAGATGAGCGATCATAACGACATGGAGGCAATTAGGACCCTTGTCCACCAAATAGATAGGGAAGAAAGGGAGGAGAAAGAGAACCAACAGCGTACCAGAGAAAACGAAGAAATGAGCGTGGAGGAAATTAACAGTGAAGGAGACGACGCAGATGAGGCTTGCCCGTCGCCTCATCGTGAAAGACGAGAGAGAGGAGGAATAGATTTAAAACAGAGAAACCTCAGGTATGTTACATTTGTCAATGCAGTTTATTTAGTAAATAATCGCTTTATAATTACTTTAATTAAATGTTTCGTTATGTTATAGGTATTATACCTCGAGAGCGCGGCGGGCAAGAAACAGAGGTTCTCCTGGATGGAGAGCAGCATCACAGCGTACAGGAGAGTGGGGTGTTCCCCAATGGTCAGGATGGAGGGGAGGATGGAGAGGTGGAAGAGGCAGAGGAGGAGGATGGAGGGGAAGAAGAAGAGGCAGAGGAGGAGGATGGAGGGGAGCGAAACGCCCTGTCGTGGTTACAACGCAGGTGTATATATAATAGCGTTTTCCATTGCGAAATCTCGCAGCACTGAGTGCAATTTTATTGTTGTAATATAAAAATCACTTTACATATTTTCAGTGTTTAATGTTCTACTGGCAAAAATTTGTCAAGCACAGTAGAACATTGAACACTGAAAATATATAAACTGATTTTTATATTACAACAATAAAATTGTACTCAGTGCTGCGAGTTTTTCCCAATGAAAAGCGCTATAAATGATGCAACAACTTATATGTATTCTTACTCGTATTATTACTTTTGTATTTTTATACTTATATATTCATTTACTTATGTATTCTTATGTATTCTTATATGTTCATTTACTTATGTATTCTTATATATTCATTTACTTATGTATTCTTATTCTATCTCATGTACTTCTTCATATACTTTTGTATTTGTATACTTATATATTCATTTACTTATGTATTCTTATGTATTCTTATAATTACTCATGCACGAGCCTTTTTCATTAAACAGAGTTTATATAACTTGCTGTAAATTTGTCTAATTTGCCAATAATTTCCTCTTCACAATTGATTGATTTTTGATTCTTGTACTTTCTTCTTATAATTCGTAGTGATAACTCCTCTTTCATCGTTATTATTAATAACCTAATCTCATACACCAAACTGCTCTTAAAAATGATCACTTTTGTTATATAAAGTTTAAAATAATAAATGATCGTGTAGAATTCATTTCTGATAAATCTCTAACGTCTTTATTTTGATAACGAAATAATTAATAACACGCTAGGCTATGACAATAATAACGTGAGTGCTGGTGCGTTAATTATACATCATACATTGGATTTTAATCGCTAAACATATTAGTATATTATTACAATAAACTATAAATTAATCGATCCATGGTTGTCTCCCAGTAGAAAGTTGACTTAAAAATGACTAGCTACATGATCATTGGTCAGGGGAACATTAGGGAAGGGAGAGGGAATTTCTAATGTTCCAACAATAGCTGTGTTTTAAGTCCGACAAATAATCGGCGCGCAGTTTAGGATGTTGGAAAATACGCGTATTAATACATATAGAAAATAATTATATTGAGCTGCCTAAGATCCAAGCTTGGACCGTATGGCTATTTCCTTTGTATTAATTTATATCTTAACGGTCTTAACATATATTGTTTATTCACGTCGCCTGAGAAAGACGTTCAAATTATTGTTATCCGGTTATTGCGATAAATATTACCACATGCCCCGGTAGTCGAATTGGTAAGACACCCGAACGGAATGCGGGAGATTCCAGGTTCGAACCCTGGCTGGGGTAATATTTTTCGCAATAAGTTTTTACAGTGATTTTAATATTAAATCGATATCGATTTAATTAGGGAAGGGAGAGGGAATTTCTAATGGTTCCAACAATAGCTGTGTTTTAAGTCCGACAAATAATCGGCGCGCAGTTTAAGATGTTGGAAAATACGCGTATTAATACATATAGAAAATAATTATATTGAGCTGCCTAAGATCCAAGCTTGGACCGTATGGCTATTTCCTTTGTATTGACAAATTTTATAGTTATGAATCGTTTTCTATATGTACAATTATTGCCCGTCTGAATCAATCGTATATACACGATATAATATATATCGTTATTTATGGTAATAATTTTACCGCATGCATTAATACGGATATACATATAAGAATAAAATAATAGACATCTCATCGATATTTATATGACTTAACCGAACCGATACATCTATCGTTTCTTATCAAAATTTTCTGACATACAACTTATCATCTTCTTTACGGCAGCAAATTGGTTCGTTTTCTATCGTATATCAATGATATAAATTGAATCGTTTGAAAACCTTCTACTTTGTATATGTATTTATAAGGTTAAAACGATAGAAATTTTGTCGATATTTATACGACTTAACCGGACCGACACATCTATCGTTTCTTATCAGAATTTTTCGACATACAACTTATCATCTTCTGTACCGCAGCAAATCGGTTTGTTTTCTATCGTATATCAATGATATAAATTGAATCGTTTGAAAGCCTTCTACTTTGCATATGTTTTTATAAGGTTAAAACGATAGACATCTCGTTATTCAAACACGATGAAACACATTTACTTCGACAGCGTATAAGAAATTTAATTTGATAAATTATTCATTTACAATAATGATTTTAAAAAACATTTATTTAACATTTATTCGGCAATAATATAATATTTATGTAATATTGATTATTTATTTGTAACAATAATTTGAAAAAACATTTATTTAACATTTATTTGACATTAATTTAATATTTATTTTATATTAATTATTTATTTGCAATAATGATTTAAAGAAAACGTATATTTAACATTTATTTGACATTAATTTAATATTTATTTTACAATAATTATTTATTTACTGTAATAATTTTAAAAAACATTTATTTAATATTAATATTTACTTAAAATATTATTTAACAATAACTATTTAATTATAAAAAATCATCATTTTTCTGTTATCTCGTTTTGCTCTATAAATTATGTGGCGGTAGGGGTCTATTGCACAATAATTTACAAGTTAATAATATTTGTGAAAGAGCTTTGTTTTTCACTGTGACGTGACAAAAGTCGCGCCCTCCTCCCGGACGGAGCTCGGCCGAGGGTAAAATCGGGGGCGGGGTAACCCTAGCGGGGGCGAGTCATATTAATGGCAATATTTAGCGTTTTGCAGCCGGAGCGGGTCAAATTATATTGTAACGGCTTAAAAGCCGCATCGTGGGACTTAATGGAGCTGTCGAGGGGAGACGAAGGAGACGGGGAGGCCGACAGGCGGGTCACCCATGGGTCCGCCGCCGCGCCGCCGCACACGTCCCGAGCCATACCGCCGCCGAAGGAGCACAAGGACACTCGAGGGGGACGCCCCGCAGAGGTCCGCGTCGGACGCTGAGCCGCCACCCCCAGGAGCGGGCGGACGGTCCCGCCGCCTCCGCCGGACGCGAGAATATGCCCGTCGGCGCGGTCACGGCCTGGTCAGCCGGGCCCGCCGGACGTCGGCCAGAGATAACGGCCCGACCAGCCATACTCACCCTATCACGCCCGTTTCGAATACCGCGGGCCGGTGGAGCGGATCAAGGAAGGAGGAATTCGGCAGCAGGAAGTGGCGCGGATGGCTGGGACAGAAAGCGGATTCGGTGCGCAAGCGCGGGGGCCCGAGGTGATCCCGCCGGGCCGCAGGATCGTCACTACCGTGTCAGCCGCGAGACGAGACGCCGATCCCGACCACCGACAGCGGATCCAGCGAGGATACTTTGTGAGATCGCCGCTCCGGTAGGCAAAGTGTAACAGTGATTCCGCTCGCGGCCGGTGCCCTCGTGTCCGCTAATCGCGTCTAGTGTAAATGTGCGTACCGGGAAATACCGTAGAGTCCCGCGTGTACCGTAACGTCGCGAAAACGTTGTGTGGGCCGGCCGAGAGCGGATCGAGTTTGCGATAACGTTTATTCTCGCCCTCCTCGGGGACTTCGTCGCGACCGGTAGTCATCGCGTAAATTATTGTGTGTGATTGCGGGACGATTCCCGCCCGCGCGCGTGTGTGTGACCTCGCGCCCGCCTATTGTGCCGCGTACCGCGAGTAATTAGAGGCGCGTATTAAGACGGTGATTGCGCCGGGGAGCGACGGGGGACGATCACGCGCCGGGCGCGTTCGTGCAGGTTGCGTGTTACGTGTGCCGGGCGCCGCATCAGCTGTTGACCCGCGTGCCCGCGCGGGGCGATCGCGCATGCGAGTGCATCGTGTGTCGCGCGGTGTGCATCGGGGGTGCGAAGCGGTGTGGCGGGCCACGTTTTTGGCGTTTCCGTATCGTATTTCGTATATGCGCGTGTAACTTTCCGTGTGCCGTGAAAGTACGTAGTATGGTTCGCGTTGCGCGTATGTGTGAGTAGTCGCGTGAGACGTTAGGGTGGATGGATGAGTGCATATTTTAGAGTTCCGTACCGAGATTGCGTATCGACGGGTCACACATGCATCCGTATCTTCGCCGTTATATTTATTGTTCTTTTCCGACTGATCGTTTTCTCTTGCAAGCTTTACGGAAATATACTCTATTATTACTTCATTACAATTGCACCCGCTTTGGCTTTATTTTATGTGTCTGCGCTACGCTCTCTCCCCTCACCCTCCTAACTAACAACACGAATTCCGCCCTGAGCTTTGACGATTCCGCGAAGATTTGGTTTCTGGCAAGGACGTGTGAGTAAGTAAAAACGTGGTGCGCGTAATCGCACCTGGCGCCCAGTTTTTGTGCATTGCCTTCTGCGACTTGACATCCGACAATTGAGTTAATTTGTGGGAACGCCCCCGCGAGTGGCGAGCTCGCGGGAAAACGGCTCGCATCACTAATATTATTAATTGGAAATTATTGTGCAATAGGCCCTTGCTGTCCGCTATGAACATACGACGGAGACCGTGCGGCGCGGCACGACAGCGCGGGCTTGCGCGCCGGAAATAGTACGGCTCGCGCTCAATATACGGCGCATCGCCGAGCCCGTAACCCGTATTCAAGATTCAACATCGATCCCTATATAGAGAGACGTCTTCGCGAGGTTCTTCAGCGTTTGCAGGATCGCCAGTCAGAGCGTGCTCACTCTCCGGGCCTCTGATAAGTGATGTAACCTTTTGAGGAGTGTGCTTTCTTGCGGCCTGCGTTCATACCTGCATTAAAACTGATTATAAATAATATCATGTTCTGTAAAGTTTCATGACTATTTAATATGTATCCTGTAATTCAGTACTTTTCACAGCAAGTAGTTTCAGTAATTTTTCACCAGTACTCAATATCCAGTAATTCAATACTAAGCATCAGTAGTTCTGTGTAATAAATTACTCCCAGTAATCCAGTACTGCCCAGTATTTCTGAAGTACCGGCCAAAATATTACTGCCAGTATTTACAATAATTTATTACTGAGTACTTTTAGTGCTTTTTTTCTGTAAGGGACGATTCACTAACCATATTAAAAACGATAGAAACAGATGTGCAGCTGATAAGACATTTACGATAAGATTCAAAGTATTTTGTAACGCGAGTTTCTGATGGAGTACCGTAAATAAACGATTCACTAACCATATTAAAAACGATAAAAACTGATGTATAGCTGATAAGACATTTACGATAGGATCCCAAGTATTTTGCAACGTGAGTTTCTGATAGAGTACCGTAAATAAACGATTCACTAACTATATTAAAAACGATAAAAACTGATGTATAGCTGATAAGACATTTACGATAGGATCCCAAGTATTTTGTAACGTGAGTTTCTGATAGAGTACCGTAAATAAACGATTCACTAACCATATTAAAAACGATAAGAAATTTTTTATCGTTTTCTATCGTTGACGGTTATCAGGGTTATCTAACCCAACTGTATCAATGGAATACTGAGATTGTGCTATATCCCACCACAATGGAAGTTTGCCCAAATCAAAATGATACAGAAACCTGGTAAGTGTGCAGAGAACGCGGCATCTTACAGGCAAATCAGCCTATTGCCAATTCCCTCCAAGGTGCTAGAACGATTAATCCTGGCAAGAATAATGCCAATAATAGACGAAAAGCAACTAATTCCCGACCACCAGTTTGGATTTAGACGAGAGCACAGTACTCTGGATCAAGTACATAGGCTGGTTGATGTAATACACAAAGCCTTTGAGGCAAAAAATTACTGCTCTGCAGTCTTTCTAGATGTCTCTCAGGCCTTTGACAGAGTATGGCATGAGGGACTACTTCATAAAATAAATCAAAATTTCTCTCTAAATATATACGAGCTTCTTAAGTCCTACTTGTGTGATCGGCATTTTTTTTTCAAGCACAGTAACGCAATTACGGAACTGAATGCTATGCATGCTGGAGTCCCTCAGGGCAGCGTGCTGGGACCAATGCTATATTTACTCTACACTGCTGATTTACCAATACAATCTGGAATGACGACGGGCACCTTCGCTGATGACACAGTTGTTCTCGCGGCCCACCATAGTCCTATAGTCTCTACAATGCTACAAAATAGTCTCAATGGCATAGAAAATTGACTCAAAAGATGGAGAATTAAAGTCAACGAAGTCAAATCAATCCAGGTCACGTTTACTCTAAAGCATAAAACATGTCCTCCTGTTCTCATCAATGGAAAGCAAATCCCACAAGCAGACGAAGCCAGGTATCTGGGAGTCCACCTGGACAAAAGACTGACTTGGAAGAAGCATATCGCAGCCAAGCGTAAACAATTGGGCCTATTACTAAGGAAAACATATTGGCTTTTTGGACGCAAATCTCAGCTCTCAATTGAAAATAAGGTTTTACTGTACAAATGCATCATGAAACCAATATGGACCTATGGGCTACAATTATGGGGCTCAGCCGCAAACTCCAACGTCGAAATAGTTCAAAGATTTCAATCTAAGATACTAAGGATTATAGTCGATGCACCTTGGTTTGTTTCCAATGATACTTTACATCACAATTTAAGTATACCTCCAGTTAAGGACGTAATAAAAAAAATAGCACATAACCATAAGACTAGATTGGATAGCCATCCCAACAGATTAGTAGCCAACCTCATGACTACTAAGAAAACTAAACGTAGATTAAAACATAAAATTCCCGCTGATCTAATCATAACTTAAACAGTATTTCCTACTAGGGACTTATTGTTCCAATGCATACCCAGGGTATGCCAATGGGCATACACCGAGCAAGTCAAGTTTATCTCATACCCAGTACTGAATGTCTTTGTGACAAATTGTCTTATTAAATATGGAGTTATAAAAAAACAATTTATTGTAAATTCTCGTATCGTTTTTTTTCTTTGATATTATATATGATTAATTTACTATTGAAATATTTATTGCGATTTAGAAAGCGAATATAAATACCAGAGAAATTAACACAATTTCTTTATATTATTAATAGATAATACAAGCCCCGCAAGAGAAAACTAAAACGAAAGGCTGACGAAATATGTAGCATAGACCGCCAAGAAAATATATCTCAAGCGCTCGCCCGTTTAATTGTAGTAAATCAATTGCCGCTATCTTTAGCTGAAAGTGAAGGCTTCCGTCAATTCATGGCAACAATAGAGCCTGGATATGTAGTCCCTGCAACAAAAAAAATTCTTTCGCGACTACAATTAATTTATACGATAAAGTAAAGACAACCGTGCAGCATGAGATCCCTTGTAACCATCTCCGATAGATGGTTACAAGGGAGGGATGCAACGTGAAGATGCGAGTATATCATGCTCGACGGATATTTGGACATCTCTTTCACAAGATGTGTTCTTATCAGTCACGGCGCATTATATTGATAAAGAAGAATGGGAACTGAAGCATTATACTTTATGCACAATCGGATTAGATGAACGACACACCGCTGAAAATATAGCTCTGGGTTTGAAAATGATATTTTCTGATTGGGATATAGAAAACGAAGTTTTTGCATTAGTACACGACAATGCATCTAATATGATAAACGCGGGAGAAATTTTACAAAGTGCAAGGGAACATATTAATTGTGCAGCTCACACTTTACAACTAGCCGTGAATGATGCACTGCAATTGGAGGAAATGGCATTTATCATACAAAAAGCAAGGAAAATTGTAGGACACTTCAAACATTCCGCGCTGGCAACGCAAGAGCTACATAATACTCAGATAAAACTTAATTTTTCGGAAGAAGCGTTGATTCAAAGCTGTCCCACAAGATGGAATTCAACGTATTATATGTGTGAACGACTTCATAAAAATAGAACTCCTATTTTGGCAGTATTTAATAATACTTCCGTGACAAAACCAGCGCAAGCACAAAATTTAGAAATGGCCGCGAGCGAATGGTCAATTATAGACGAATTAGTAACACTTTTGAAACCTTTGCAATGTGCAACCACCGTATTTTGCTCCTCAGGCGAAATTACGATATCTTTGGTTCGCCCGGTAATACGCGGCATCATAGACAATCACCTGGCAGAAGATATTTTGGATGGAAATGTCATCCGTAAATTGAAGTGCATACTTCGTCAATCCCTTACTAGGCGCTTCAATATGCAATCACAGTCTAATCAGAAAGTTAGCGTACACCAAATTGCAAGTTTTCTCGATCCTCGCCACAAGACATTGACAGCCGAATCATGCGAAGCGGAGAAAATAAAAATAAAAGATTTTATTAAGGAAAAATTGCAGGTTAGCATATTTTTTCTTATTCAATAATTGTTTATATTGTAAATGTAAGTATCTCTTTTAAAATAAAAAATTATATGAGAAATAAAGCTGCATATAAAGCCATTCGTTTATTTTGTGAATATTAATATGCAACTTTTAATGCCTTAAGCAAATAAAACATTTTTCTTCTATAATTTTAATCATTTCATTACTTTATATTTGCTAATTTTATATTACAAGAAAAAGTAATTGTGTAAGATATTGTAAATATCAATTTTCTTATGATAAACTTACCTGCATTATAAGATTTGTGGGTTATTCCACGCATCCTTGATCCCAAGTTTTATGCTTGAAATATCCTTCTTCTTGAGGTTAATAAACGCGATCCAAAGAAAAAAACATTGTAAAGATAAAAATAGGAAATGTTCTATTACAGACATTAGCTTTAGTCGATGCACCCGAAGAAAATTCACAGGAGATTGTAACTGCTTTGGACTTCATCTTTCGAAAAGGAAATTCTAATGAGAAAACAGGCTGGCAAAAACAATTAGATTATTATGTAATGGAAACAACAATTAGTCATAATGAATCACCTCTCGAATGGTGGAAGACGCGAGCGAAAAAATATCCGGCGCTAGCAGAACTTGCAAGAAAATATTTGGCTATACCCGCAACATCTGCAAGTTCTGAAAGAGCATTTTCATCGGCGGGCAATATTGTTACGCGTAAACGAAGTTGCCTAGCTCCAGGTACAACCAATCTTTTAGTATTTTTATATGAGAATAGACAATTTTTTACCATATAAAATTTATAATAATTGTGAATATATGTATATATCTATGTATATGTGTGTGTGTGTTTACAATTATCATAAATTTCATTAATCTACATTACATACATTTTATTACATTGTATTATATGTATGTACATATATATATATATATATATATATTAGAGTGGTCCTTAAAAAGGGTAATTTTTAATTTTGACTGCTCGAACGGTTCGGAAGGCTCGAAATAAATAAAAAAAAATCTGTGCAAAAGCGCAGCTTCCTATCTCAATTTTAACACGTGCCACAGAGCACTTGAATTTTCCTATTAAAATCAAATAGCGAAGATTTTAGTATGAATGCAATAACGATCGGAAAAATTTGAAACTTGGCAATTCTCTTACCTATAGTTGTACCTATCTTCTGAAATTTTTATAGATTTTTATCTACATATTTCAGGTTGCTAGTGGTCAATGAAAATAATTTTTTTTAATTTTTGAAAAATCAAAGGAATCTTGTTTATTTCTTTCTTTCTATGATTTTGTTTATGTATTTATTTATTCGTAGTCTTAAATAAAAATTTAATACTTTTACAAAATTATTTATTCCGATGCGAAATCATGAAAGATTTTTGAAATAAATAATTGCCGCGTTAGGGTCGCGTAAGGTCCGCGCGGGGGAGGGGTGCCGCGTTAGGGCCGCGTAGGGTCCGCGCGGGGGAGGGGTGCCGCGTTAGGGCCCGCGCCGCCCGCGCCGCCGCCGCCTGCCCGCGTTTGCGCTCGCGTTCGCGCTCGCTCTTACCTTAATTTAGCGGACGTCCGTGTCCGCGCCCGACGGGGTGATGCTCGAGCAATCGCAGAATTTCCCGGAGTAATCGTCGACAGCCTAGTTCGCCCCAACCGCGTCCACCACCACCATGTGGAGGCCGCAGACCTTCCGCCAGCAACCATTCGACGAGGTCGTCGTCGTTCGAAATGCGACCCGGGCGTCTTTCACTTCTTCGTAGCAGCCGAACGTATCGTTCGGCTTGTAACTCGGACTCATGTGGCACTGGAGGCACCACGGGCGCGTACCGGAAAAAAAGTACTTCCAAGTCTGGTAGATTCGCGCCCGTATAAAGAGCCATTACGTTCAAAAATGTACTCCAGCGGATACTACGTAATTACAAATTCAATTAAATACGACTTTTATATAGTATCGCATCTTCTGCGATACAATAAATATGACTTCTTTATTGTATCGCAGAAGATGAGATACAACAGAAAAGTCATACTTAATTAAAGATGTAATTACGTACAGGACTGAGACCCCCTCGGTGTAGACCCCGGCCGCGACAACCTCTTCCGATAATAATAATATTCGGCGCCGGGTACTCCAGCGGGTACTACGTAATTACTAATCCTATAAAGTACCTGTTCCTAATCGTATCGCAACACGATCAAGAAATTATACTTTATCGGACTAGTAACTACGTACAGAACACCCACGGCTTAGACCCCCGACACACTATCACAAACGCACTAGCACACAAAAACTTGTGGTTAAAAAAACTGATGACTTTAAAAAAAATATGGTACCGTGAACGATGTTTTATACCAGCGAGCGACAGGTACAGACTGAAGCGGAACTGCGGCAAGAAACCCGCTAGAGGAGAATGAAGGACAGTTTAAAAACTGATAAGTAGTGGCTTCTAGTGAAAAGGATGATTATATCTCGTGTTACAAAGACGAGCCGCCGAACCTTGACGCTCTGTAACGCGCAACGCCATAACCGAATGGCGTAGCGAAACATACCGTCGTAGAAGACGGCTGTTATTGTTAATGTTAGAATACAAAATAGCGATCGGTGCGATGCCATATCATTTTCGTTATAGGAAGACTTGTTCTTTTGTCAAGGTTTCAGCGAGCGTGTAGCTACATGTTTCAGCGAGCGCGTTGCGACATTTTTCACGCATGTAAACAAACAGCGTCTTACACTACAGAAGCGAGCGCCGACGTTGTGGCGAACGTAACGCGTATATCGCTCGAGTGGAAAATAAAGTACGTCGTGATTCAGACCTGAAATTTGAAAAATACTTATTATATTTTTTCTCTTACGTATTTAGTCATGCGTAGTGGAGGGGAAAGGAGATAAGAAATAAAACGTTGTAACGTACATATACGTATAATTTATTTATTTTTATAAGTTTTATAAAAAGATTCCACTTCGTTCTCGTGTTTCGACCACCAGTTAAATATTTTAAATACGTTTTGCAACGCGCAATTCTTTGTATGTTTTCCGCATCGCACAGTATTAGCGGCATCCAGAGTGTTCAAAGAGTCGATGTCTTCGTAATCCGCATCCAGAGTCTCGACGATCATTTTCTTTCTCGCAAAATCTTCGAGCAGATCCACCAGCCATTCGCGTTTCTGGATTCCCTTGACGTACACGAGAGTCGGTGGCGTTTCGTCGTCATCATCATCATCCTCTTCCATACCAAACACGGCCGATGTAATGAGACGTTTCACCATGCTGTACGGCACGTTTCCGTCGTTCCATCGTAATCCGTGATGATTTTTGATCAACCAGGTAGCGCATGATTTGTCGGAATTCATGAGGAGATTCCACGGCATGGGACGTTCAAAGATGTAATGCGCCAGAACGGTTTCCTTTCGCAGCACCGCCACCTCCTTCACGACAAACTTCATTCCGACGAGGAAACCTTGCAGGTCCACGAACGTTGGTACGGACATGAGATTTCTCTCTCTTCGATGCGTTACTCGAGAAGAATGACACGCCAATATGCAAACGTCTCGCGACACTTGTGATTTATACCCTGCTCCCCTTCCCCCTCTCTTTATTAATAGTTGATTTTCGACGTTGCCGCGAACGCTCAGACAATTTTGCGCACCACGTTGGTCAACGGGTTGTACTAAATAACGCGATCGTGTATGATGAGACAGTACGCTGAGGTATTCGGCGGTACATCCTCCATGCAATCGAATTCTATTCTGACATCCACGGTGGCATTTTTGAAGGATTTGTTTTGTCGAGAGCAATCGATGACCACTATTGGAGCGTAAAGTAGAAAATTCGGGACATCGAGACACGGCTGAACGTTTTTGCATCCGTAATACGCTCTACTGAAACGCGCGTACATATCGTACAGAATCGCCCATCTGTGTCTACCAAAGTCCAAATTCATGTCGTCATACGGATAGAATTCAGAGTTTAGATAGAGTTTCACGTTGGTCAATTTGGAATGATCGAACGTTGTTACTTCTCTGCTCATAACGTTCTTCCGGCCTGTCTGCAGAGCAAATATGACGTATCGCGGTTTTTCGAGCTGAGTCGCGGTCTTGATGGCCCACGAGTGCTTGGTCGTGTTCTGCAACAGGGGATACTCGTACAGATCCCACGAACGGAAACTCATACTCGTATATCGTCCGTTTTCCAAGGCGCGCAGCATCGACAGTTTGTTGATCTCGTTCAGCAACACGTGAGGCATTCGCCATTGTATCTTGAGTACGTTGATAGTAGGAGTCAACGTCGGATTTCCCACCAGGGAATTGTTATCGTTGCGCGATCGTATCAAGATCAATTCATGACGCGCGTTCATCACCACGCGTTTGTAATCCTCGCAAAATCCCAGTAGCATGCTGAGCGCTACGTGAAAAGTAAAGTTTCTTCGCGTAGAAGTGATGTCCGCGTTATTGAACATATCACAGCGGCGTTTTTCAGAATCGTACTCGCACCCAAAGACAGCGACGCGTAGTTCTTGAGCGTTGTTGTTATTCCTACGTTTCTGTTGCGATCAATCTCCACGCCGTCGAGTTCGTATCGAATTTCATCGAACATAAACGCGACGGCATTATTCGCCAATACCACGTTATCGGGTTCACCGTCTACTCTGTTCACCGTCAATATTCCTTCGACGTAGAGAAAACTTTCGCACGGCAACGTATACAGATCTTGCTGTTGTATGGGTATTCGTATCTCATCGCTATACTCGAACGTTGTGTTGGCGTACGCATTGTACGTGTGAGTCTCGATCTTGACGATGCGATCGTCAAAGACCGGCTCGCTTCCGATGTTAAGGATATCGGTCATGTTTCCCTCAGATATTTCGCACCGCGAATCCCAAAGATTGTAAGAATTCAACGTTCGACGCTGAGAGCTTCTTTCTCGTATTTTTAGCGTAGCCTAACGCTGGTGATGCAGATGATCGGACGATATCGTCGGTCGCTACCGTAGTGTAGATAGTGTTATCTCTCGCGTGCTCCGAGTCCGTCAACACGAGCATCTCATATATGTCGCGCGCACTCACGCGCGTTATCGCTGTCGCCGTCGTACGTGCAATCTGACGGTGATTTCTTCGCCTCAAAAATCGAGCAATCGTCCGTCCTGATCCACGATGCGTACCGTTAGATCCGTAATGCTCCGTGCGATGATCGGCAGGTAAATGATCTGCGCCGGTGTTTCCGATATCTTATATCCTGGTGGCACGCTTGAAGAAAATTCGTGTATTGTGTGAACGGGTTTGCCGTTGCTGTACGCACCCGCGGTCACGTTACACTCTAGGCGGATAATGTTTATGTTGATGATATTAATCGGTAGGTCCGATCGGTGCCATTTTCCCGGCTGCAATATACGCTTCGACGAGAATCCCAGTGGCGATCCAATGTTGTTTGGTCTGCTAAAGTTTATTCTGAAAGCGCAATTAATCTCGCTCTTCATCGTGTTGTAATTAGCACGGAGCACTAGCGGATATTTTACAGCCTCGTCGTCCTCGTACTCCGCGTTGTTGTCATCGTCGTCGTCATCGTCACCGTTCGCGCGAGCGGTCTCCTCTCTATCCGCGACCGATGTACGATTGTCGCTGATGGAACGAGCTACGCGTCGGTCGCGTCGCGGGCGTTTCCGTGAAACAGCGCGTTTCAAAAACTCGTGTATCGCTCGTATCTCGCACGATCCCTCGGGTATCGTAATTTCCGTGTCATCCTCGTCAAAGTAGAATTTATTATTCGAAGAATTAACGTTCGGTATCGTGTGATAAGTCTCAAAAACCGTTAGACCGAGCTCGTAGTCACCATCGCTCAAATCTACGGCGGGAAAGTAATGCACCGCGAGGATGCTGCTGTTCCCGGTCAGCGTGAATGTCATAGACATGTCGGGAAAACTGTTCGACTAACACTGAGTCTCCACGGCGCATCGTCAGGCTTTAAATTCACGCCGATCGTCGTCGATCGTCAGGAGAAATCGCAGGCACGCTTGTCCACAAATATTCTGATCGTATGTCTGAACGGGCGTTAGTCGTAATACTCGTGGGCATTTTCAACGTCTCTTTGACGTTTTTTTTTCTTATTCTCTCTCTTCTTTTTCTTCGACGCAACTCCCCGTCCGCGTTTGTACGGAGCGATAAAGTCCGCGACCTTCCATGGCGCGATTGTGACGTTGCATCTCTTCCAGCTGACGTCGCGCGGTTTTGCTAGCGTTCACGGCCGTTGCAACTCCGGCCGCCCCGCCAGCCAGGGAACCGAGAACTCCCAGCAACGGTAGAAGCGGCAATACGCCGCTTCGTTTTGCCACCGGAAGTATCCGTTTTTTCGACGCTCTCTTCCTCTTCTTTTTCACGGTTCGCAAACCCATTCCTAATTTCCGCTTGGCATTCATGGCCGCCCAGACGGCTGTAGCGGCAGCTCTCTCTCCGAGAGCCGAATCACTCGCGATGACACGTCCTAGCGCCTGCTCGGCGAGTACCTTGTCCGCCGCGTGTCTCCCGGTGAGATCTTTGTTACGCAAATACGCTATGTCGTGCTCGCGACACGCCGCGTCCAGTGGATTTACACCCGGATTGCCTCTGGCTAATCGCTCCTTCAACCGAGTGCCCGGACCGCAAAACTGATAGCCGGGAATGTGCAATTCGATCGGAAGTGAGCTTATCGCGCTGTTGAACAGGCCTTTGCCTAATTTTTTCGCTGGCATTCGCCGCAATTTTTTATCAACGGTGCCGGACCGTCGATGTGCGTTCGATGATGCGGTAAATTATAATGTTTTAAGCACCGACGATATTGCTGAACCTCCGAATCCGCCTTTATATGTTCCGGAAGCTTGTCCCACACGTCATGGACGTGATCGCCACACATTTGCAACAGAACAGCTCTCAGTACAAATTGTAGCTGCTCGGCGCTGCAATCGCGAATATCGGAAGGTCTTGATAACAGGACGAACATTTTTCCGCTACTGAGCGATTCGCGGATTCGCGCACCTATAAATAGGCGTCCGATCCAACCCTCCGGTCAGCAATGTGAAAAAAAATGAGATTCGTGCGACAACCGCTGGCGATTCGCGTGACGAACTGCGACGACAGATCACGGTCGATGGCAGGTAACGCGGAGAAGCGCAGGCACGGTACGATGTTACCGGCCACTATACGCGCCATCATTTTCGGCCCCTCGAATTGCGGTAAAACCAACGTTCTGATAAGCTTGTTGGAAAGTCCGCACGGTGTGCGTTTCGAGAACGTGTACGTGTACTCAAAGTCGCTCCAGCAACCGAAATATCGATATCTGGAGAATTTATTGACGTCGATCGATGAAATCGGCTACTTTACGTTCTCAAACAACAGTGACGTCATTCCGCCGAGCGATGCGTGTCCAAACACGATATTCGTCTTCGATGACGTGGCATGCGACAAGCAAGACGCCGTGAGAGAGTACTTTTCAATGGGTAGGCATTCGAACATCGATTGTTTTTATCTCTGTCAGACGTACACGAGAATACCTAAACATCTGATACGCGACAACGCGAACCTGCTGATCCTGTTCAAACAGGATGGTACCAATCTGAAACACGTGTACAACGATCACGTGAATACCGACATGTCGTACGATGAATTCAGCGCGCTGTGCAGCGAATGTTGGCAGCGCAAGTATAGATTCGTAGTGATACACAAGGACAGCTCGCTCAACAATGGCCGATACAGAAAAGGATTTAACATGTTCGCGATACCGCAAAAGCGGTCAGTCGTCGTCGGTACCTCGTCAAGGTAAAACGTCGGAGAGAGTGTCACTTTACGTATTTCCGCAATGGCTGCGATCGACAAGAGCATGGATATCCGCGAGCGTGAGAAGGTTGCGAAGAAGATAGCGAAAACGAGCGAGTTGATTCGCAAGAAACTTCGCGCTATGAAGACCGGTAAGATCGAGAAGGACATTGAGTTGGACACGCACTTTAAGCCTCTCATCGAGCCGTTGCAAAAGATCGCCGACAGCTCGACCGCGGTGAAGAAAGAGGAGCCGGAGAGCGACGCTGAGATCGAAACGTTTTCCGAGAATGCGACGCCGAGAAAGAGAAAATGGTCGGATCACCCGCCGGCACCGCGTAAATCTAGCCAATCGAAACGATCGAAAGCTTTACTGGATGTACCACCGATAACCTCTACATCGATAACCTCATCTCCACCGATATCATCTCTACCATACGTAACGGCAAGAAAAATGCAGCCTACAATAGAGTTCGAATTACCCGAAAACATGCCTGTTTTCGAACTCACGGACGACTCAGAGCTCGCGACGTCTATTCGAAAGGAGTTGGAAACGCCGGAGGGTCGAGAAGCGTTGCACGATACCTTGGGTCCATTGGGCCAAGAGTACATCGGTGCTCTTATGAGCGCCAAACCAAAGAGCGATATAGATACCGTGTACGGTGTTCATCTCGGCAACGATGGAATGATGCTCGGGAATAAACGTTTCAAGGTGGACAGCATGGATAACATATATATCGGTGACGTACATTACATTGGCACACCTGGTATTTACGAGTTGATCTTTAAAAACAAGCCTGATAAAAACATTTACACGGAGGAGGATATGCAAAAGTACATGAATATCCTGTTTGAGACGAGCACTCATAGAGCCAATCGCGATCCTCTCGGGCGAGTAAAGTCCCACAGGGGTACAAGTACATGAAGATAATCAAGAAATTGAAGAAACGATCCGGAAAAGGATTATTCGCGCCTCGCGCGATGACGCTGACCGACAATAAGATCGATTACGTGCACTGGGACGATCCCAACGAGCTGGTGGATCGTCCACGATTGCTCGACGCTTCGCGCCACGCTGGCAACAATGCCCACGACAACGAGATCCTGTCGATCATCGAGGAACTTCGCGAAGCCGGTCTTATTATAAATTGAGCCGCGCGGCAACGAGCCGTTCAATCAGCGGTGAAATGCCGATCAACAAATTTGGTATATTCGAGCAGAGCAGAGACGCGTCGAACGCCGTATCGTATCATCAGTGGAGCAGATTAATGAGACATTTCGTTCGCGATAAAGCTCTGTGTCGCACCGCTACGGACTTTGACGCAAAGTCGCGCAAGATTCGTCGCGTGGCGCAACCGGAGGCTGACGACGACGCGGTTAATGAACTATACGTGGAACAGAGCGTTAAGAGTGTGAGAGACGAAGCGGAATTTGAGAAGCATCGTAAAACGCAATTGGAGACTAAATTCGAAACGAATCTTAGACTTCTGAGAGATAGCGTTAAAATTTTGAGAGATCAGTTGGAGGAAATCGAAAAGAATCTGATCGCGCTCAAACGAGATACGCAATCCATGTTGGACGCGAACCGAGAGGCGCTCGAGGCACATATCTTTCGATCTATGAAACCTGAATAACGATGGCAAGCGGCAAACAATCCGGGAAAGGTTACAAAAGGCTGTCGAATGACGATGACGACGAAAGGCAACGGGCGATTCAGGAACGGTCATCGAGCAGCAGCAGCTATCAACAGACCAACGAACGGTCCAGAAGCGGCTACGAATGGTTCAGAAACAGCTGTGAACGGTTAATGAGAAGAAATAGACGACAAGCCAACGACGACGACGAAAAGCTGAAAGAACTGAAAAAACCGCTATTGAGCGATGATGAACGGAAATAAATGGTTGATTGAATGTCATTGGTTAAAGAAAGAAAAAAAAGTTTGAGATATAATTTCTTTGCGCGTATTATTACGCACCGTTAAAAAAAACATGACATCGTTGAAATCCGATGGACGTAAAAATATCGAGAAGCGACGACTCGTCGAGGAACTGCACGCACCGGCGAGAAGAAATTTTCCCCGAAGACGCGTCATCGTGCGTGGGTACGATGACCTGTGGCAGGCTGACATCGTCGAGATGCGTCCGTACTCGCGTTTCAATAGAGGCTACCACTACATACTTACCGTCATCGATGTGCTGAGTAAGTACGCGTGGGCCGTGCCACTCAAGAGTAAAGGCGGAAGCGAGACAGCTGACGTTATCGCTAAGATAATTCGAGACAGCAAGAGGTGCCCGAAAAACTTGCAAACCGATATGGGGAAGGAATTTTACAACGCCGACGTGCAACGTCTCATGAGAAAACACGGCATCAATCATTATTCCACATATTCGGTGATGAAGGCATCGGTCGTCGAGCGATTCAATCGCACGTTAAAGAATGACATGTGGAAGATGTTTACGCTCAATGGGACTTACAAGTGGGTCGACGCGTTACCGCGACTCGTGTCGGATTACAACGCGCTCAAGCATCGAACGATCGGCGTGCGGCCCGTCGACGTTACTCCCGCGATCGCCGAAAGACTCTTGAACACAGCGAGATAAAGATCGCGGGTCCAGCAAAGTTCAAAGTAGGCGACCCGGTACGCGTCAGCAAGTACAAGACAATTTTCGAGAAAGGTTACACGCCGAATTGGACGACCGAGGTTTTTAAAATTGTTAAAGTTCAGCGTACTAATCCCGTAACCTATCTACTCGAGGACTATCGAGGAAAATCTGTCACCGGAGGATTCTACGAGCACGAGCTGCATCGCGCGGCTTATCCGGACGTGTATCTCGTGGAGAAAGTACTTCGCAGGAGGGGTGACGAGGTTTATGTGAAATGGCTGGGATTCGATGGATCGCACAATTCATGGATACACAAGGACAACGTGATTTAATATATATATATATATAAAGACATTTATTTTTACTGTATAAAAATATGTAGAACAAAAATATATAATACATACAAGTGTAAAATATAAGTATAAAATATAAGTAAAAAAAATATGTATAAAACGAAATATGAAATATATATAAGTATAAAATATAAAATGAATAAGTAACACATTAACTTCGCCAGTGATTAAAAACCAAATTGAGAATATTAATCGACGGTACTGGCAATCACGATATACGCGTTTTTTAAGATTTGAAATTTATTATAAACTAATAAATTTTTCAAATCCTTTTCGTGTATTTCCAAGTACACGAATTTCCAACCTACTAAACTGCGTGCCAACCGATTTGTCAGACTTTAAAACACAGTTTCGTTGGAGAATTAAAAATCCCCTACCCCCCTGATTGAAAGAAATTATTGCGAAAAATATTACCTCAGCCAGGGTTTGAACCTGGAACCTCCCGTATACCGTGCGGGTGTCGTGCCAATTCGACCACTGAGGCTGTGATAATATTTGTCGCAATAATACATATTAAGGTGACTAAGTAATAATAACAAGATGGAACACCGATATTTCAGTCAACGGTGTAAATTCAAACGAATAAGTAACACATTAACTTCGCCAGTGATTAAAAACCAAATTGAGAATATTAATCGACGGTACTGGCAATCACGATATACGCGTTTTTTAAGATTTGAAATTTATTATAAACTAATAAATTTTTCAAATCCTTTTTGTGTAAAATATAAAATACATTTAAGAAAAAAATATGTAGAAAATAAAATATGAAATACATAAGTATATATAATATGAAATATTAAATCATTTTTTTATTATTATCCCATCTAATATAATATCTTTATTAACATCATGTCCAATATAAAACATATTTCATACATTGCATACATACATACATACATACATACATACATACATACTTACATTACGTTATACGTTATATTACATACATTATACGTTACGTTATACGTTATACTTTACGTTATACGTTATACATTACGTTATACGTTATACGTTATACGTTATACGTTATACGTTATACGTTATACGTTATACGTTATACGTTATACGTTATACGTTATACGTTAGACGTTAGACGTTAGACGTTAGACGTTAGACGTTAGACGTTATACGTTAGACGTTAGACTTTAGACGTTAGACGTTAGACGTTAGACGTTAGACGTTAGACGTTAGACGTTAGACGTTAGACGTTAGACGTTAGACGTTAGACGTTAGACGTTACACGTTACACGTTACACGTTACACGTTATACGTTATATTACATACATACATACATTACGTTATACGTTATACATTATATTACATACAGACATACATACATACATATATTATATACGTTATACATTATGTTACAAGGGTATTCGATAAATTTCACCTCGAGTTTGCGCATTTCTATTGCAACCAAATTTCCGAAAATATACTTCTACTATGGAAATTTGGTTTAGCGATCATTGCCTCCGCGCCGTATCTACCCTCCCAATGAGTCAATAATTTTACGTCTACATGATTACGCACATTCTCCATCGTTTTCCCGAACACCGCATTATTCATCAGTTTATATAAATTCTTTTCGAAATCGTTTGTCGCGCGCGTTCTAAACAGAGTGTTTAATTCGATGTAATCGCGGAGCCATGGAGATTGAGCGAATTGCAATACGCGATGTATTTTTGTAACTCGAAGGCCATGGGCGCGTGCATTGCTGAAGGTTGCGATAGTGTATGACGTAGCGCTTCTTATCGCACACAGTCGCAAGGAGCTTGACCTGCCGCGCGCCTGGCGGCTTATCGCGCGTCGGGCAGAACGGTAGGTCAGCGTGCGCGACGTGTTTATTTTGTGGGTACTCCAGATCGACCTCGAGAATATAACCTGTGGGCGAATTCGTATCGATCGCGCTAAAATCAAAGTTCGAAACGTCTTCGATCCATCGAAAATCGGCGTACGGTAGTGGTTGGCACATTGCCCAACCGTACAAGTTGTTTACATCGAAATACATTAGGTACGACGATGGTTTCGATGGATTGTACGACCGCATGTACTTGTTATTAGCTCGCGCGTATCTGCCTGAACATTGACTCATTCCACCGCGAATACCGCGTTCGATAAACATTACCATATCTATATCGGTTAGCAGTTCGAAATTTACGCTAGTATGCTTCAACATGGCGTCCCATGTGAAACCTGGCAATGTGTAGTAATAAGCGGGGTCTAGTCCGTAACTTTTGATGCAACTGTCACGGAAATTTTCGAAAACGTCGGCCAATAACAAGACATCTGTTTTTAAATACAGATCGTTGTATTCTCCCAAGGTTCGAATGGAGAACCGCTGCCAAACGTTCACGGCGTGCGCGTAATCACTCTCGGATACAGTGTCACCGACCAATGAACTGTAAAATGATTCGCGTGGCGGTAAACGCGTGTCCTGCAGCTTGTCCACGCAATCCACGTATTCGTAAGGAAAGACACCTTTTCGCGTCAGTAATGCTAAATCGTAGACTGATAATTCGGAAAATTTTGAACATACAAGTTTTAATTTGTCCTTATCGAGGAAGGATGCCAATTTCTCGAGACTAGTGTTGAGAAATTTTAACGAATCGATGAACCGTAACTTTATATTGTTTCGCGAATCTGATTTGTCGGCGGTGTCTTTAACGTGTTTCGTGAACGAGATATATTTTTCTTTAGTTAACGGTAGTACATCGATCGAGCCTTCGAACGCGGCAGCTATTTCCTTTATGATAAAATGTGCGTCATAGCCGGATAAATTGTGAAAAACTATGGGATTGAAATATGAGTCTTTATAGTTAAAATTGCAGTTTGAATGCGCGGGACCTTTGTAACGGCCGGTCAGATGGCATTGATCGCGTACTCGCTCCTTGTCGTCGTCCGGCGCAAACGATTTTTCGCAAATGTGGCAGTGCGTCGCGCTGTGAAACGCATGCTACTGTTCTTTCGAGAGCGTTTCCATGGGGACATTAGAGGATAAAATACCCTTTACGCGATGCGCTATTTCTTCGAGTTCGTTGGTGAACCACGCGATGCAATCCTTATCGCGGCGAAACCGATACGTACATATCGAATCGTCGTACGAGCACTGCACGTAGTATCCTATGCTAAATACCTCGTGGCGTTGGTATGCGTACGTCGACGTTCTCTCATCCGCGTCCATCTTCTCCAGGGTGCATTCGAGATCGGCGTACATGACGAACGGAAGCCGCTCCTTCCTATTGTAGTTGCGGAAGCTCAGCTATTTGTCGTCCTCGCTCGGTAGTCGGATGGCGCAGTCGTTCATCTCACTGCAGTCTACCGTGTGCAATTGCAACTTGTCGCTCGTGTAGAAATAGTGTAGACATCTGCAAAAACATTTGCAAATTTTACATATAATATCTTTTATATAAAAAATATAATATATCGTATACTTTGATTTAACAGAAATGTATTACTCACCGATCGCAAAAGTATTTCATGCCATTGTGTTTGTTCACTTGCGAGCTCACGAGGCGGGACAGGTTCTTTATCCACGCGAAATGTCCCACGTTGTAGTCTCGCGAGTCTTGCACGTACAGCAGATTGACGTGCTTTTCTCTCTTCCGGTCGGTGAGCCGTATCGTTAGAACGGTTAGCGTGTCATGTCCCTCGATGGTGTAGACATTTATCGATACGTCGTTGAGTCGTTCAAATGTACTAATTCCTTTCAGAGACATAGAAACCTCAATGTCTTGTACATTTAACACGGTTGTATAATGCGGGTACGAAGATTCCCGATTCACATTCCTTTCGACTAGATACAGCGCGGCGACCACCGACCACGCGAAACACGCATTGTCCATGGACCGAACGTTAATCACCGCTTTCTTCCTCAATATCCCTTGCGGTAATTCCAGGTGACATCCCGCGCGCATAGGATCGTACCTGTTGATATTAATTGTAAGATCGAGGATACGCGATAGGGCCCACCCGCTATCGCGCTCCTGGAACTCTTCGAGTTTCGCCAGTGTGGGTTCGATAACGTGTCGCTCGTACCACTCGCGCATATCGGATGTACGAAAGCGGGCATAGTTATTCGTGTTCATACTCTTATTGTCACGTTTATCTCCCGTCACAAACTCACCGTTGAACACAGTGTTCACTTTCACGCTGTTGTGTATTTGTATAGCGTCTTCCACTTTCTCGAGCACTACACTAGCAGCGTCCACCATAAATTGTCGCGGTTCGATATAGTCTGTGTTAATCACCGCACCGGTCAGTATACGGCTTTCGAACGCGGCATCGATCTCTCGCCAAACGAGTCTTTCCGCGTTATTGCCACCGCCACTACTGGTGCCCGCGACCACCAAATCACCACCGCTGTGTATAAAACGTCTGTCTAATTGAATTCTCGCACCCTCGCGTAGTCTGACATTCGACACCAAAGAATGTCTTTTTCCGGGCCAGAACCGCGAACGCTTGGCGTGACTATGCTCTTCGAGCTGTTCGACGGTTTCCTCGCATCGCTGTACCCACGTGAAATACTCGCTCAAGGTAGCGACTTGGCGCGACTGCTCCAACAGTTTGCGCGCTATTTTATTAAAGTTTTCCATGTTTTTGTGTTTTATAGTAATGTTTTTTAAATCACGTCACACCTCTACGGAGCACTTGCACGCGACTCGACCGCACCGTACACACGATCGTTTGTACTCTTAAATGTGATAGCGCATACACGTTAAATGATGAGGATCGAAGCGTGTGACATCTTTATAAGTCTCCAGCAAGATATCAAAATTATGACGCTCATCATAACCTTTATAAAACGTTTTTGTATGGCTAGGATCGTTCAAACACGCACAGGTTAAAGATCGCGAGGTGTCCGTCACCACCAATTTGATGCGCCTCCCAATACCTGCATCAATGTCAATGTATAAACTCTCTGCGTGTCCACACTTGATCTTGTTATAAATTTGTATTGTCCATTTATATATGTCCTTTGCACTGTAAAAGTCGTGATCGTCTTCTATACACTCATTCCGCATTCGTGTATACACTTCGCGTCTCACGTGATAAGGCCACCAAAAAGGAGGCGTAATTGCGTATCTATTGACTTGCGGTTTGCGTATGCGTTCAATGGTTTCCCATATATCACGTTCATGATTGCTACACTGCACCGGCGATGTTCGTCGTACTTCCGGTTCTCTTTGCGGATCCAGATCGAGCTGCCATAAAATATAAAATATATCGTAAAACTCATCCCCTTTGCGTTTGGAACACTTCCTATAGTACTCGTCATGGCTACGTAAGTAACGTCTTCTCAGCATGTTGCTCGAGTAAAGGCGCGCACTTATTCACGGTAATGTTTTTCTTTCAATGTGTACAAATGGGGCACATATTGCGGGGAAAGATCACGTACATCGGTAATCTGCAGTTGGAGCAGGATTCTCCCGATATCGCATCTTGCAGCTCGGTTACATGCTCTCGAACAGCATACATGTCCCCGACACCCGCGTCTGCCAGTCTCATCATACACGAGGTACACACGGCTAAGGCACCACCCGTGGAATAATACAAGTTTATGGCGCAACACTTTGTACGTCCGTTCAGCGCAAGGATTTCCGCGTTAGGCACTCTCCTTTCGACAGTTTCCGTCAGATCTTCTCCTGAAAGGTCACTGTCATCCGACAACGCGTGTTCTTCGTCAGATGATTCGTCTACTATTGCCTCGAAATTATCGTCTATAATTTCCACTAACTCTTCGTCGGGCAACTCATTTAATTCTACTCGTAGGTCTCGTACTATCTCTATTTGCATCTGCTCTTCGTCGGACGATTCGGCTAAGTCTATTGTCTCTATTTCCATCCGCTCGTCGTCGGACGACTCAGCCAAGTCTATTGTCTCTATTTCCATTTTTGTAGATTCTCATAAAAAATCATTTTCTACACCGAACACTTTGCACACACATAAAAACAAACCATCGAGTACCCACTTTACTTTTTTCAAGCGAACTATACTGACGCGCAGACTTCCAAATCATATACTGTGGCTCTGACGCGCTTCATTCATCGTTATATATTTCATCTATCATTCTTTTCTCTCCTTCCAACTGGAGCATCACGTATCGTTTCTTCTTCTTCTATCTACTGCATAGTGTCATGAGAACTATTGTTCTTCATATGCGTTACAGAAAGGTAATATCCCTTGGACGTTGCGTTCTGCTTACGCACCATTTTGTCCACAACGTCTAGCGGCCTGATCTCGGCGCTCGCTTTGTCATACGCGCCGCTATAACCGAATGGATCTACTGCATAGTGTCATCAGATCTATTGTTCATTATATGCGTTACAGAAAGGTAATATCTCTTGGACGGCGAGTTCTGCTTACGCATTTTTTGTCTACAAATTCTAGCAGCCTGATCTCGGCGCTCGCTTTGTAACGCGCGACGCCATAACCGAATGGCGTCGCGAAATATACCCCGATAAACAATAAAGGGGACACCAGAGGACATCGCGACGTTATAACCGAGCAACGTCGCGAAACTTGTCCTGACACGCAACCCTGATAAACAATTCTTCCTAGAAAAAAAGTGATAAATAGGACACCAAAGGACATCGCGCCGTTATAACCGAGTGACGCCGCGAAACATGTCCCGACACGTTTACCGAAACCCCTCCGATGAACAGGTCTTCGTAGAAAAAATGATGATCATGACCGCGACACCGCGACGGTTAAATCATTCTCATCGAGACCAACATTTTTTATCACCGATATTTAATCGTGGATATTGTTTACATATTTAATCCGCCTGAACAATGCGTTCGCTTCGCATTAAGCGACGTCATAATCGAATGATGCAGTGAAACATGTCCCAACACGTTCGCTCAAAACCTTGATAAACACCTTTTCTCAGAAACGTTCTAGAAGCATTAATCCCCCATCACGTCATAATTAAAAAAAAAAGGGGTAGGGTGTTGCCGCGTATACGCTCCGTTAATTTTATGCGAACGGTCAGTCTTGTACAAACGGTCGACTTGCCATAACCGAGAGTGAAAAAAAATGTACTCCGCTGCGGGAAGCAACAGTGGTGGCGCAAGCATGAATTATTACGTGCCGATTCCTGAAGCTGCAACTCCATCGAGTGAGAACAAGTAAGTTTCGTTTAATTTATAGAGTCTCCTATTTTATAATTTTTCCAATTTTATTATTATTTTAAGACTCATCTTGTTCTTTTTTCTACAGCACTTCGTTGGAGCGTCGTGTGGTGCGTATACTCAACAGACGATACGCATTGACACCTACAGCTTACAAATATTTGGACATTGGGGTCAGCGTCAGTCTGAAACCTCCACACAAATCCTCCTTTGTCGAATTGGTCCTTGGCGACAACCGAGGAAATCAAATCACGATGCTTCATTACACGTGGAGGAAGCTCATTGATAGACGCATGGATATCGAGGGACTTGTGCAGTCAGCTGTCGGCCAGTCGCTGACTATTCCGACTGTTGATGAAGACCTAATATTCGAAGTTGTACAAATGCGTGATGATAAACTTGTAAAATTGTCATCGCGCAATACTTCTTTGTACATGAAACCTGCAACTATATTCTTTTTCTTCGAACTCGAACACTGCGTCGAGTTGGTATGCCTCGAGCTATATGAGTTTTCGAGAGAGGTAGATAAGAAGATCATCGAGTTTGCAAGTCTTCTACGAAAAAATCGTATTACCAAAAAATGCGACGCCGTTAGTTTCTTGCACAGCAATTACTATCACGACCTAACGTCAATTGTAGATTGTGAACTCATAGCGTATGCTATGGATGACATTATGTATGCTGTATCGAGAGAGAAATCTTTTGATGTAGTAGATCAACATGAATAAATGTTGTAACGATGCACCCCTGAAGAGGCATCGTAACTCCGGCTAACACCCGTCGGACATCGCCCGGCCGAACACCCGCCGGGCGGAACTGTGGGCGCGATGCGCCCACCACCCATTTTTAATTACTATTGTAAAGCGATCTCGCCGTAAGACGGCTCGAGACGCAGCGGCCGACGGGGCCCGACCGCCGCCGAGCGCCACCGAACAACGCGAGCGAAACGACAGCCGCGACCGGCGCCGCAGACAGCTACCGCCACGCGCTCTTGACGCACGTGTGCGCTGCTGTCAACCCCCACCGTGGGGACCGTAAAATAACGTTCTCGCGCAGTATAAAAAGCGCTCCAGAAACAGAAATCGACACTCAGTCCTGATCCTAGGCAATTAACAGTAATCGTGGTCGAGAGCTCTCCGTCCACGAACGAGTGCTCTCGTTGCTGTTTTCCTTCGACGACTTTCTTTCCTTACCTGCGAAGGCGAAAAACCGAGGTGGAGAGCTCTCCGTCTCGGTCGAGTGCTCTCGACGCCGACGCACCTCATCCTGGCGAATCGGGACGGACCGGTCCGTACGTCCGAACGTCCCCGACGCCGTTTCACCCGCCCGTACCTGTACGTTACTTAAAACCCGCGATAGCAGACTGCGACCGGTAATTAGTCACACCCGGGATTTAAAAATACGTTCACCAAGCCATAGTACCCTTGGATTATAATTATATTCTCTTACGAAAATACCTTATAGCGCCGTACTGGGCCACCGCGCCTCCGAAGTACCCCGCCGGTATTCTCTTTAATAATAATTATACTCTTTTCCGTCAATAGCTTACCGCGCCGTACTGGGCCACTGCGCCTCCGAAGTACCCCGCCGGTATTCTCTTTCTGATTGTAATTATATTCTTGCCGTTTATCACACCGTACTGGGCCACCGCGCCTCCGAAGTACCCCGCCAGTATTCTCTTTTGATTGTACATTATATTTTAAACAGTGGGAATCCACGTTGCAAACTCTAGTCACCACTTTTGTTATTTTATAATAAACTATTGTTAATACTTTAATACACCTCTTATTCGCGTCTATTGTCTCCGGACCTACCCTATTGAACTCCTGACCCGGCGAGCTAGTCCGCGTTCAATATAAAAGGCAGGTCGTTATAATGTATAACATATATCTAAAATATTTTTTTTACTTATTTAATTTTCCTTCCACATCCTCCTCATCTGTTCCTTATCAGAATATTAAAATTTAAATATCGAGCGTATGATGCGCGAACGAAAGAAAGCGAATGGGATGGGTAGAGAGAACGCGAAGAGATGCGATATCGTAACTCTCAGATTACAATAACTGACTTACTGACCGACTTACCACTGCTTAGTCACACATAGTGACACTCTATACAGAGTCTGGACATAAGCGATTACGATTGTAGCTCGGGCATCACCCCGTCGGGCGCGGACACGGGCGTCCGCTAAATTAAGGTAAGAGCGAACGCGAACGCGAGCGCGAACGTGGGCGGGCAACGGCGGCGCAGGCCCTAACGCGGCACCCCTCCCCCACGCGGACCCTACGCGGCCCTAACGCGGCACCCGTCCCCCGTCCCCCGCGCGGACCCTACGCGGCCCTAACGCGGCACCCCCCCCCCCGCGCGGACCCTACGCGGCCCTAACGCGGCACCCCCCCCCCCGCGCGGACCCTACGCGGCCCTAACGCGGCACCCCTCCCCCGCGCGGACCCTACGCGGCCCTAACGCGGCACCCCTCCCCCGCGTGACGTCAACACCCCTCGCCCTCCTTTGTAATACGAGACGCCGCTTGTAAACATCCACCCCCCCCCTTTGCCCGGATGCATCAAAATCCCCCCCCTCGCGTGACATCCCCCTCGCCCCTCGGTTCCCCCCCCCCGCCCCCCCCCCGGAGCTCCCGGTCCGGAACTCCCTTGTTTTACCTACTATTATTATTTACATTTTCCTAAATTACAAATTTTACAACCTTGATTTACATTTTTTTTGTGTGTTTGAGTGTTTTACAGTAAATTCTGAAAGTGGTTTTCATTGACTTCTTGACAGTATGCCAATATTTGAAGGAACGCAGAAATAGCTCTACGATTTGATTCAGCAGGTATCAAGGCTGCTTCATCCCTTATTTGCTGCCTCAATTCCTGGATATTTTGAGGTTTTGTTTCGTAAACCTTACTCTTCAGATAGCCCCAAAAGTAATAATCAAGAGGAGTTAGATCTGGTGACCTAGGTGGCCAACTTTCCCCCTCTCATTTCGGTTCCTTCTTCCTATCAACCTTTGCGGGAAAACTTCATTTAAAGTTCGACGTGGCCCTGCTCCAAAATGAGGCGGAGCTCCATCATGCTGAAACTATAATTGCTCAAAGTTATTTGAAAAAATATTTTGTATGGCTGGAATTATTTAATCTACAAGTAATCTCTCGTACCTATGAGCATTGAGGTTTTTCTCCAAAAAAATGGCCCTATGGCATAAGCGTCTATCATGTCGCAATATACATTTATTTTTTGTGGGTATTGTGTATGACTTTCCTGCATCAAATTCGGATTTTCATCTGACCAGAGACGAAAATTTTGATTATTAACCTCTCCCGTCAATGTAAAGGTTGCCTCGTCTGTGAAAACAATTTGATAAGGAAAGTTGGGCGAGGCATCTATTAGGTCCATCATTCTTGCACAGAAGCGTATACGACGCTCATCATCTCCGTCTTGCAATTCTTGAACGTATTGCAGTTTGTATGGATGTAATTTATTTTTTCTTAAAATTCTGTGTACGGACATGGGAGCAATGTCGTGAGCTTCAGCTGCTCTATTAACAGACGTATGAGGATTTTCAATAAAAGTCTGCAAGTTGTTTGTCGTTATTAGTTGCAGACGATGGCCTTGTTATGACACGGCGCACTTATTCTGGTGCCCGGCGAGAGGGCAGAGCGGCGAGTACACTGGGGCCGAAAGGTCACCTCGTGGTGCCGGTCACGCGAGCCGCGAACAGTACCTGCTGCCTCACGGCAGTGAGGCGGGGGCCGTTACCAAGATCCGCAGTCCGTTTTGCAAGGGGGTTGAGTCAATCGTCCGAAGACCGTCACTGAGTTGACCGCAAGATGCACTTGATGAGGATCACCGTAGTATCGCGTTCCTTACACTTTATTCGATTCACTTTGCAAGAGATACTCAGAGGCACGTCCGTCTTGTACGAAGAACCGAAACAAGATGGCTCCGGAAGGCCCCAAGCGGCGAGTAGCGAGAACGATCATCCGCGATAATCGATATCGCGACGAGTCGATTGTCGCCGGGGGGGGGGGGGGGGGCAAATCCGCAATTGGTCGGCTAGGTAATGGCCGAGCGGTGGCATGATGGTGTTGTTTTTCGAACAGGCCTGCTAGACCTAAAGCGACTTTTTACACTACCAGTTTCTTGAAAACGTCGTACAGTTTTCCAAACAGTGGATTTAATAATTTGACGATTCGGATACGTGTTATTAAATAATCGAACGACATCAGTGAACGATCGTTTATTATCACCCCATCCGCGCATCATGATAGTGATTCTTTCACGCTCCGATAATTCGTTAGCCATTTTTAGCCAGACGTTTAATTTTTAATTTATTAATTTGCGAATTAAAAAGACAAAAGTCCTCGGCAGAAGCAGAGAGCGCTCTAGGACGCTATCACCTTACCCACGTGATTATGCGCGAGAAAAGAACACTGAACATCTTGACGCTTGCGTTTTATACCCTCTCGGAGTGTCGATCCAGTGGGAGAGGGTCAGCGCGAGGGTGGGGGTGGAGAGGACGATTAGGCCATTCGAGGATTCCATTGGACTCTTCCTAAGAGGATCTAATGGGAGTCTACAATGGGAGTCTTCGGGCCCCACGTTGGGCGCCAAAATTTTGCGAGCCGTTTTCCCGCGAGCTCGCCACTCGCGGGGGCGTTCCCGCAAATTGTCTCAATTACTTACGGTCAAGTCGCAAAAGGCAATACGCGAAAACTGGGCGCCAGGTGCGATTACGCGCACCACGTTTTTACTTGCTCACACGTCCTTGCAATAACGGAATCGTCGCGAAATCGTCGTAGGTCAAGGCGGAATTCGTGAAGTTAATTAGGAGGGTGAGGGGAGAGAGCGTAGCGCAGACACATGAATAAATAAAGCCAAAGCAGGTGCGATTATAATAAAATAATAATAAAATATATTTCCGTAAAGCTTGCAAAAAACGATCAGTCGGAAAAGAACAGTGAAGATAACGGCGAAGATACGGAGGTGTGTGTGACCCGTCGATACGCAATCTTGGCACGGAACTCTAACTGCACGCGGGACACGGAAACGGAATCGAATCTAATACGCTGACCCGAGCACGCGGTCATCCATCCGATACACACACGCGAATATGCACTCATCCATCCACTCTAAAGTCGCACACAACTATTCACACATACACGCAACGCGAAGCATACCACGTACTCTTACGGAACACGGAACGTTACACGCGCATATACGAAATACGATACGATAAACGCCAAATACGCGGCCCGCCACACCGCTTCGCACCCCCGATGCACACCGCGCGACACACGATGCACTCGCATGCGCGATCGCCCCGCGCGGGCACGCGGGTCAACAGCTGATGCGGCGCCCGGCACACGTAACACACAACCTGCACGAACGCGCCCGGCACGTGATCGTCCCCCGTCGCTCCCCGGCGCAATCACCGCCTTATTACGCGCCTCTAATTACTCGCGGTACGCGGCACAATAGGCGGGCGCGAGGTCACACACACGCGCGCGGGCGGGACTCGCCCCATATCACACACGATTATTTACACGATGACTACCGGTCGCGACGAAGTCCCCGAGGAGGGCGAGAATAAACGTTATCGCAAACTCGATCCGCTCTCGGCCGGCCCACACAACGTTCTCTCAACGTCACGGTACACGCGGAACTCTACGGTATATCTCGTTACGCACTTTTTCACTAAGCGCGGTTAGCGGACACGAGGGCACCGGCCGCGAGCGGAATCACGGTTTCACTTTGCCTACCGGAGCGGCGATCTCACACACAATCCTCGCTGGATCCGCTGTCGGTGGTCGGGATCGGCGTCTCACGTCGTGGCTGACACGGTAGTGACGATCCTGCGGCCCGGCGGGATCACCTCGGGCCCCCGCGCTTGCGCACCGTATCCGCTTCCTGTCCCAGCCATCCGCGCCACATCCTGCTGCCGAATTCCTCCTTCCTTGATCCGCTCCACCGGCCCGCGGTATTCGAAACGGGCGTGATAGGGTGAGTACGGCTGGCCGTGCCGTTATCTCTGGCCGACGTCCGGCGGGCCCGGCTGGCCAGGCCGTGACCGCGCCGACGGGCATGTTCTCGCGTCCGGCGGAGGCGGCGGGACCGTCCGCCCGCTCCTGGGGGTGGCGGCTCAGCGTCCGGCGCGGACCTCTGCGGGGCGTCCCCCTCGAGTGTCCTCCTGCTCCTTCGGCGGCGGTATGGCTCGGGACGTGTGCGGCGGCGCGGCGGCGGACCCATGGGTGACCCGCCTGTCGGCCCCCCGTCTCCTTCGCCTCTCCTCGACAGCTCCCTTAAGTCCCACGATGCGGCTTTTAAGCCGTTACAATATTATTGGATCCGCTCCGGCTGCAAAACGCTAAATATTGCTATTAATCTCGCTCGCCCCCGCTCGGGTTACCCCGCCCCCGATCTTACCCTCGGCCGAGCTCCGTCCGGGAGGAGGGCGCGACTTTTGTCACGTCACAAACCCAATCGCCTTTTTCCTCTCCCTCCCCTCGCGCTGACCCTCTCCCACTCCCCCTTTCCTGTAGGATAGAAAGACCGAAGAAAGAACCAAAATGAGGGAAGAGAGAATTGGCCACCTCGGTCTAACTACTCTTGATTATTTATTACTTTAATTCTGATGCCCCTCCCCCCCAGCGATACTAAAACTTTCAAGCTCCGTAACTTGAAAAGTATTTAATAAAAAATACTTTAATATAGTGTTTTGAAAAGCTCTCGAGGTAAGCGATAAGAATACGCAATCAAAAATAGAGGTTTCCATTTAAAAATTTTAGTTATTTTTATCTGGCATTAACAAAGTTATTTGTAGTCAAATTAATATTACTATTTAATGCGTTACTTAAAATCCTTTTGTCTGAACATTTTTTTTTAAACGCGTAGTTTTTGAAATATTTAGGGGTTTCCATACTTTTGGTAAACCCTGTATATATAATAAAGTTGAAATTATTAAAACTAAATATATTAAATACAGTTCTATTTTTGTGTTTTATTATAATAAATGTTTAATTGTAATTGCTCTGGGGGGGGGGGGGGGTGTGAGACCGTCCCCGGATTCGCGAAAGTTCTAAGATCTCGAAGGACCAGAGGGGGGTATGGTCCCCTCGCGACAATTCTGATGCACTATGCACGTAAACGAGCAAACGAAAGCATAAAGCAATAGCGACTCACCGTATCGGTGCCCCGGCGCCCTCCTGGGGGATACGCTCCGCCGATCTCGTCCTTCCTCGTGGCGGTCCTCCGTGGTAGCGGGAGGAGCAAGCAGACAGGCGAGGGTGAGCAAAGCAAGCGTGCAACAGGCAGATCAGACAGGCAAGCAAGGCACGACAAGCCTGATACACTCGTCGAAGACGACTTATGCACTTGTCGAAGACAACTCTGAGATATGACGACGACTTGACTCGATCACGTCTAAGTGAAGAGTTGACTCGACAAAGTCCAAAATATGAATGTGTTGACTCGACAACGTCCAAGATGTAAGTCTCGATTTGAGCGGGATTTGTTAGCGCACGGTGCGATAGCGCACAGCCCGATAGCACACGTCGAATTTAAAATAATTCCCGATAGCCCACATCCCTTTAGCACACGTCCCGATAGCACACCAAATAAATGGCGCACTATCCCGATAGCGCACCAACTAATATGCACATTTGCCCGATAGCCCACATCCCTTTAGCACACGTCTCGATAGCACACCAAATAAATGGCACACTATCCCGATAGCGCACCAACTAATATGCACATTTGCCCGATAGCACACAAGAAAATGGAACATAGTCCCGATAGCGCACGAAATGTTGGAAGCATTATCACGATAGCGCACGCACGTTTCCTTCCCGATAGCGCACGAGGTGCGCTAAAGGGACGTGTGCTAAAGAGAAAAGATGCGTTTCTTTTCCGATAGCGCACGAGGTGCGCTAATGGGACGTGTGCTAAAGAGAAAAGATGCGTTTCTTTCCCGATAGCGCACGAGGTGCGCTAATGGGACGTGTGCTAAAGAGAAAAGACGCGTTTCTTTCCCGATAGCGCACGAGGTGCGCTACAGGGACGTGTGCTAAAGAGAAATGACACGTTTATTTCCCGATAGCGCACGCACGTTTCTTTCCCGATAGCGCACGAGGTGCGCTAAAGGGACGTGTGCTAAAGAGAAAAGATGCGTTTCTTTCACGATAGCGCACGAGGTGCGCTAATGGGACGTATGCTAAAGAGAAAAGACGCGTTTCTTTCCCGATAGCGCACGCACGTTTCTTTCCCGATAGCGCACGAGGTGCGCTAAAGGGACGTGTGCTAAAGAGAAAAGATGCGTTTCTTTCCCGATAGCGCACGAGGTGCGCTAATGGGACGTGTGCTAAAGAGAAAAGACGCGTTTCTTTCCCGATAGCGCACGCACGTTTCTTTCCCGATAGCGCACGAGGTGCGCTAAAGGGACGTGTGCTAAAGAGAAAAGATGCGTTTCTTTCCCGATAGCGCACGAGGTGCGCTAATGGGACGTGTGCTAAAGAGAAAAGACGCGTTTCTTTCCCGATAGCGCACGCACGTTTCTTTCCCGATAGCGCACGAGGTGCGCTAAAGGGACGTGTGCTAAAGAGAAAAGATGCGTTTCTTTCCCGATAGCGCACGAGGTGCGCTAATGGGACGTGTGCTAAAGAGAAAAGACGCGTTTCTTTCCCAATAGCGCACGAGGTGCGCTAAAGGGACGTGTGCTAACAAGAAGAAAAACCTTCATTTCCCGATAACGCACGAGGTGCGCTAATGGAACGTATGCTAAAGAGAAAAGACGCGTTTCTTTCCCGATAGCGCACGCACGTTTCTATCCCGATAGCGCACGAGGTGCGCTAAAGGGACGTGTGCTAAAGAGAAAAGATGCGTTTCTTTCCAGATAGCGCACGAGGTGCGCTAATGGGACGTGTCCTAAAGAGAAAAGACGCGTTTCTTTCCCGATAGCGCACGAGGTGCGCTACAGGGACGTGTGCTAAAGAGAAATGACACGTTTATTTTCCAATAGCGCACGCACGTTTCTTTCCCGATAGCGCATGATGTGCGCTAAAGGGACGTGTGCTAACGAGAAGAAAAACGTTCATTTCCCGATAACGCACGAGGTGCGCTACAGGGACGTGTGCTAAAGAGAAATGTCACGTTTATTTCCCGATAGCGCACGCACGTTTCTTTCCCGATAGCGCACGAGGTGCGCTAATGGGACGTGTGCTAAAGAGAAAAGACGCGTTTCTTTCCCAATAGCGCACGAGGTGCGCTAAAGGGACGTGTGCTAACGAGAAGGAAAACGTTCATTTCCCGATAACGCACGAGGTGCGCTAAAGGGACGTGTGCTAAAGAGAAAAGATGCGTTTCTTTCCCGATAGCGCACGAGGTGCGCTAATGGGACGTGTGCTAAAGAGAAAAGACGCGTTTCTTTCCCGATAGCGCACGAGGTGCGCTAAAGGGACATGTGCTAAAGAGAAAAGATGCGTTTCTTTCCCGATGGCGCACGAGGTGCGCTACAGGGACGTGTGCTAAAGAGAAATGACACGTTTATTTCCCGACAGCGCACGCATGTTTCTTTCCCGATAGCGCACGAGGTGCGCTAAAGGGACGTGTGCTAAAGAGAAAAGATGCGTTTCTTTCACGATAGCGCACGAGGTGCGCTAATGGGACGTATGCTAAAGAGAAAAGACGCGTTTCTTTCCCGATAGCGCACGCACGTTTCTTTCCCGATAGCGCACGAGGTGCGCTAAAGGGACGTGTGCTAAAGAGAAAAGATGCGTTTCTTTCCCGATAGCGCACGAGGTGCGCTAATGGGACGTGTGCTAAAGAGAAAAGACGCGTTTCTTTCCCGATAGCGCACGCACGTTTCTTTCCCGATAGCGCACGAGGTGCGCTAAAGGGACGTGTGCTAAAGAGAAAAGATGCGTTTCTTTCCCGATAGCGCACGAGGTGCGCTAATGGGACGTGTGCTAAAGAGAAAAGACGCGTTTCTTTCCCAATAGCGCACGAGGTGCGCTAAAGGGACGTGTGCTAACGAGAAGAAAAACCTTCATTTCCCGATAACGCACGAGGTGCGCTAATGGAACGTGTGCTAAAGAGAAAAGACGCGTTTCTTTCCCGATAGCGCACGCACGTTTCTATCCCGATAGCGCACGAGGTGCGCTAAAGGGACGTGTGCTAAAGAGAAAAGATGCGTTTCTTTCCAGATAGCGCACGAGGTGCGCTAATGGGACGTGTGCTAAAGAGAAAAACGCGTTTCTTTCCCAATAGCGCACGAGGTGCGCTAAAGGGACGTGTGCTAACGAGAAGGAAAACGTTCATTTCCCGATAACGCACGAGGTGCGCTAATGGGACGTGTGCTAAAGAGAAAAGACGCGTTTCTTTCCCGATAGCGCACGCACGTTTCTTTCCCGATAGCGCACGAGGTGCGCTAAAAGGACGTGTGCTAAAGAGAAAAGATGCGTTTCTTTCCCGATAACGCACGAGGTGCGCTACAGGGACGTGTGCTAAAGAGAAATGACACGTTTATTTCCCGATAGCGCACGCACGTTTCTCTCCCGATAGCGCACGAGGTGCGCTAAAGGGACGTGTGCTAAAGAGAAATAATGCGTTTCTTTCCCGATAGCGCACGAGGTGCGCTAATGGGACGTGTGCTAAAGAGAAAAGACGCGTTTCTTTCCCGATAGCGCACGAGGTGCGCTAATGGGACGTGTGCTAAAGAGAAATGACACGTTTATTTCCCGATAGCGCACGCACGTTTCTTTCCCGATAGCGCACGAGGTGCGCTAGAGGGACGTGTGCTAACGAGAAAAAACGCGTTTCTTTCCTGATAGCGCACGAGGTGCGCTAAAGGGACGTGTGCTAACGAGAAGAAAAACGTTCATTTCCCGATAACGCACGAGGTGCGCTACAGGGACGTGTGCTAAAGAGAAAAGACGCGTTCATTTCCCGATAACGCACGAGGTGCGCTACGGGGACGTGTGCTTGTGTGAATAGACGCGTTTCTTACACTTTGTAGAGGAATGAATATGTATCGCTAAAATAAAAGTATTTGTAAAATTTATATTAAGAAACTTACACACACACACACGCACGCACGCGCGCGCACACACACACACACACACACACACACACACACACACACATATATATATATATATATGTATGTAAACTATGTCCATACCTTGAGTATGGTATCTGAATATCTGAAATAATATAATTACATTTCGACGTTTTTCATATGATTTATTGCCTGTAAATAATTAAGAATTGTACTTTACTCTTTCTTGATTAAGATCTCATGTATATTAAAGAATTCTGTTACCATATTCCAAAATATATATTATGTGAGACGGTACATACGTATATGTAAATGCAGAAGTATAATCATTACAAATATAATTATCATAGTGATACAGATTCAATTCTCTATAAAGTTATATGTTTCAATACCCAATATAATATAAATGTAAAGGAGGGAGTGTAAAAGTGGCCGTTTTATGCCCCGATGGAAAACCTGTGAAACATTTTTTTCCACCTTATTTAAAGTTGAAATAAGAAGGAAATAATGGTCATTTACCTAGGAAACCACGGGAAATATTTTAAAATCTATAATAAATGTGTTTAAAACGTCTGTTAAAATAATTGTGTTTGAGCGGTTTAATAAAAGGTGAAACGTTTTAAAACAAGCACTACATTTCTATTTAATGAATTTTACATCTTGAAATTATATATAATATTTTTATTACATTTTCAATATATATTTTTTATTATATATATATTTTTTTATACTTTCTGTACATACACATATATGCAGTCACAACATTTATCTTGTTATTTCTGTCCTGTTTTCTTACTATGTCAACCATTTATGAAAAATTCAGATATATTTGAAAGATTACGAAATTTAGTGTTCAGAATCTGATTCAGATGAACCCTCATAATCATCTTCAAAATAATTATTTAAATAATCTGCAGGTAAATGTGTTATTGGTTGATATACAGCAAACCCGACGTACCATAGAATGGACGCAATTATAGATGCAATTATTGGTCACACATGTGGCTACAAAGTAGGAAAGCGAGTTGTCGGTTGCTGCTCTCACGTCGCAACAATTTGATGGTACTTTGGGTTTGCACATCAACCAACAATACATTTACCTACAAATTATTTAAATATATAATTATTTTGAAGATGATTATGATGGTTCATTTAAATCAGATTCTGAACACTAAATCTCGTAATCTTTCAAATGTATCTGAATATTTTTCATAAATGGTTGACGCAGTTAGTGAGGAAACAGAACAGAAATAAGATAAATGTTATGTGACTGCATATATGTGTATGTACAGAAAGTATAAAAAAATATATAAAATAAAAAATATATATTAAAAATGTAATAAAAATTATATACAATTTTATGATGCAAAATTCATTAAATTTTAAACACATTTATTATAGATTTTAAAATATTTTCTATGGTTTCCTGAGTAAATAACCATTGTTTCCTTCTTATCTCAACCTTAAATAAGGTGGAAAAGAATGTTTCACAGGTTTCCCATCGGGGCACAAAACGGCCACTTTTACACCTCCTCCTTTGAATCATTCTTTGAAAATAAATTATTACAAGATATTTATCTAGTGACACAAATATATATATATATATATATATATCTTTATGGTTTGGCACATGCTAGGACCAACTATAAGTAACATATACATAAGTATACATTGATATACGTCAACATCTTAATGAACATTTTGTAATCATTTTTGAGATGCAGCGTGACGTATTTAAGGATATTTAAGGCCGTAGGCTTCAATACGTAGAACGCGCAGAATGGGTTAACCTCAAAAGTTCAAAGGCTTCAAATACGTCACTTCAAAGGCCTTAAATTGCTTTAAATACGTCACGCTGCATATCACTTGCGACCTGCGACCATCATGCGACAACGTTCTGCGACTGTACGACTTCTATTGTAGACGACGCTTTATTGTCAAAATTATAGCGTTTATCATCTGTTCGTAGGCTAGTTAAAAATTTTGCAGTCAACATTTTTCGTGCAAATTTTTAAAATCTTATCTTCATATTTTTAACAAGCGTACGAACAGATAATGAACTCTTTATATATTAATTTATATAATGAGAACGATATGCTCACGAAACTCATAAATCTAGGTAAGATTTAATAATAGTAATAGTTTAATTGGCCGATCCTGATTTTTGTTATTACATCGAAGAAATTGGACCCTATATGTAACGTTACGTCGTTGATGAAATTTTCTGAATTAATTTCTTGCTTCTACATGTATGATGTATTCTGACATATTTTTAAACATATAGTATTTGTAGTTATTAGATATGGAGATTAAAATAACACAATGCTCATATATTCATTGTAATAATATATATATGAATCCTTGCTTCCTGCAAGCATAGATAATCATTTGAAACGTTGTCTTCGATAATATTTAATTAGCCTATTAGGAGCTGATGAATACTTTAACTGTTTAATTTACATAATAAAAATAATATCCCAATAAAACCTATAAATTTTGTTAAAAATCATTTAGAAATAATAGTGTAATCTGCCGGTTCTGCTTTTTGTCGTTACATCAAAGAAATTGGACCCCATATTTGACGTTACGTGATTGATACAAATACTTTGCTTTTTTTATATATGCTATACCTTTGCAGAAGCTAGGATTCACAAACATATATTTGTGAATCCTAGCTTCTGCAAAGGTATATAGCATATGTAAAAAAAGCAAAACATTTTCAAGTTACAGTTTGCATTATTAAAATTTTGATAACTTAAAACATTTAATAAGGTTTTATAATATATAGTTAGCGCAGCAGTGTAATATAATTTATAACTCACATTGAGAGGATAATATGAATGATTGTACAAAAATTTTCGAACACATTGCAATTTTATTTAATTTTCATATCAAAATAGTTTGGTCAGTCTAACATCTTGTAAGTCAAAAGCTGTAACTTAAAAAAAAGTGTAACGATTTTTAAAAATATAAAAGAAAATCTTAATTTATTTTTCTCCCAGAGTAGTGTTAATGTAAAAAAAATATAGTAGCACTCTAAGATTAATGTCTCTTATTTTAAGTTATACAGGATGTTTCAGAATTGCACGACACTATTTCAAGGAAATATTTTCTAGGTAAAAATAAACATATTTTAAAATGTGTATTACATATTTAAATGTTTAAAACATATTTTAAATGTTTTACTGTTAAACATAATCTTTACTCTTTAATATCTTAGTAAAAAAAGTTCGGGACATATGTATAAACTTTTTTGTTTATTTTGACCTAGAAAATATTTTCTTAAAATAGTGCCGTGCAATTCTGAAACACCCTGTATAATAAGAACTATATGTATATGAATACAATAAAATAGTCGACAGAACAAACGTTTATAAAAATTTTGAGATATAACATGATCTCTCTTCTATTATTTTTTCTTCTTCATTTGGTTATTCACCCAGGCTTTAACCCTCCGAGAACACACCTTTTTTTTCATTCACGGAGAACAATCTGGGTCAATCTGACGCTACACACACTTTGATCGTCCACCATTTTAAATTGACGAGTGCGATCAGCTTGAAAAAATTTCCAGATGTACTTGGAACGTTGTTAAATCAATTGATATAAATAAAAAGTGCCGTTGGAATTATTTACATATTTAAAAAAATTGAAAAAGAAAATTAAAAAAACAATTTTCTTTTTGAATTTTTTTAAATATGTAAATAATTCCAACGGCACTTTTTATTTATATCAATTGATTTAACAATGTTCCAAGTATACATCTGGAAATTTTTTCAAGCTGATCGCACTCGTCAATTTAAAATGGTGGACGATCAAAGTGTGTGTAGGGTCAGATTGACCCAGAGTGTTACGAAAAAAATTGTATATCCCAAACTACAGCTAGATGGCCTCAGGCCCGACAATTTTCAAAATGCTTTCAAGATATTATGATAAAACTCGAGGTCAGGGTCAATTTGACCCTGTGTGTTCTCCGAGGGTTAATAGTTGCACAATTTCTATTGACAAGAACATGGGGGTTTTCATCCTTCACTTTTTGGATTTCTTTAAAAGAAGGTTGAATTCCAGAAGTAATATGATGTTTAAAAGCTGCATATGTAATATTTTTCTCTTCTTCTGTCCAACGTCGACGAACACATTTTCCAAATGGAGATGCTGATAATGAAAACAAACATATAACACAAATATGACATATTTATATTTCGTAAATTACACTTACTTGAACGTTTCTTTTTATTTTCATGATTCTTGTGAAGGAGAGCATAAAGATTTTTTATCTGTACTATATTCACATACGTTAGATTCTTCACAGTCTAATGAATCTATAAGAACAATGTACACAAAGCATTAAAATAATAATTTCTTTTTAAATATTAACTATACGATCTATTTATATTCTCACAGTGTAAATTGAATTTTGTTGATATTAATTATTTAAAACAATAGCACAGATTGATTTCATTTGAAATACTAATTATTTTGAAATTAAAAATTAGTAACCGTTAGATGTTTGAAACATGTTGTAACATTAAAAAATGTATTTAAAGAAAATAAATTTGCTTGAATATAAAGGAATTATTGACAAACCCCTTAAACATGTTTTTTTATATGGATTTGTTCTATACATATAACATGAAGATTTAAATGAAATATAAGCTTAATGCTATATATGGGGCATTCCATGCCAAATCGACCAGGGTTTGACCCTCGACCTCTCGGATTTGGTCGGCAATTTTTTATATTATTGTTCCACCTCTAAGATGCACTGAATTTTTTTTAGATTTTTTTTTAAACAATCGATTTAGTTATAATTTTTTAAACCGACATATCGATGGCTACAATTTAAAAATTTGAAAAAATTCTCAAAAGTCCTGTGTCAAATATCACAACCTAGGCCCAAAGTGGACCGGCGTTCGCTTCTAATTTTTTCGAGCTTTTATCGAGTTTTCTTCAAAAACAACGTTGAAAAAAATTTGAAGCAGACGTCAGTAATCGGAGGCTGTTGTTCGAACATTTTTGTATATAACAAAGCTCGAAAAAATTAGAAGTAACCGCCGACCCACTTTGGACCTAAGCTTAAAAATTTTGATATTTGACACAGGATTTTTGAGAATTGTTTCAGATTTTTAAATTGTGGCCATCGATATGTCGGTTTAAAAAATTATAACTAAATTAATTGTTTAAAAAAAATCTACAAAAAATTAAGAGTGGATCTTAGAGGTAAATCAATAACATAAAAAATCGCCGACCAAATCCGAGAGGTCGAGGGTCAAACCCTGGTCGATTTGTCACAGAATGCCCCATATATATGTTTAATTTAATGTCGTATTGACAGATTACTATTTGGATTTTTTAATAGAATTGCTATTCTTTATAGAAATGTAAAAATAAATGATGAAACTTTTAGAACTTTAATAACCTGTAGTTGTAATTCTATATAATTTTATTTTAATAACTAGAAATAAGTTGTTATAATGATAATTTACTAACAATATTAATACCGTATTAATTGTCTAATAATTATTAGGACATACAAAGAGATGCAAAATAAACTTACGTGATGATATATCATAATTATTTTCTTCTATATCATTTTCCTCTATTTCTCCATTGCTGTCTTTTCCGTGTACAATTTCTAATAATTTTGAAACTTGGAATATTTCTCTGGTTAAAATAGGTTGTCGATAATGCTCTTTGTGGATTTTATCGGCGTGACCCATAAAATTAGCCAAGTCAGAAACCTCATGATCTTTTAGATTTAAATTGGTACACGTTGTCGCTAAATGTTTCCTTAAATTAGTCCCTCGCAATCTATCCGGATGTGATGCTCCGCATTCCTCTGAATATTTTCTCATAAGATCACATGCTTGTAAATGACGATAGTCTCCTTTTAATGTGCCAGGTATTCCAAAAAGGTACGGATTTTTTGAATGTACGTTAGCTTCTTTGCGGTAGCTTAGAAGTAATTGTAAATTTTCAAACATTTGCTTATGAAGTAAAATAGGCACAGTGCGTCTTAATTTTCCTCTCAGGGTAACTCGGACATACTTTTCTGCTGCTTTTTTTCTTCATTGCCAAGCGATTGGTAAGATGTACCTATTGTACTTTCATTCACTTTTTCATAACTTTTGAAGTCTTCAATTAAGGCACGTTCAATTTCTCCCGCTCTACGACGGTTAAATAATTGAATGGGCAATAAACAACTTTCTGCCAATGTTTCCCAAGCGTTGAAAGAAAATGTTTGTTTTAACGAATTGTGAGCCATTTTTAATTTATTATTTAAAAAAGTCTCCAACTTCTTAATGTCATTTGTTATTTAAAAAAGTCTCCAACTTCTTAATGTCATCTTGAATTGGTAGTAATTTTTTTGAATGTCTTCTTTTCTTATGCTGGGTTTCAACAGCTGTTCGAGCTATAGAAGACGAATAATCTTCTGTTATTAAACTTAAAAATTCCTCTGCTAATTTTCGTTTTATTTTATCTCGTCTTTTTATCATTACAGTAATGCATCGTTTACAAAGTTGTTTTAGTAAAGTGCCTAAAGATGTTGCCAATGACGGAGTTTTAAAGCCAGTCTCCGATTCATTTAAACCTGCTAAAGTTCTGACAGCTCTGAGACAATCATCGTAATTGTCTGGTGTAAAAATTGTAAAGAGATCATCAATTTTATTATTTTGATTTTTTATTTCGAGAAGTAGACGACCAATTTGACGCATTTTTTGTCGAATCATATCATAAAAATGAGGATCTTGATATTTTTCACATAATTTGTTGCCAAAATCAATAGCCAATTCGTCATATCTTATGACTTTCGAAATGCTGTCATCTCTCATTGTGGGAAAAACGCGGTCTCGAAGAGTTTTACTTGCAGATTCATGAATTCGGCCTGTAATTTTCCTTGATTTCGTTAATATATTTCTTTGTTTCGTAGAAATCTTTTACTGCATCTTTTATAATGATGTCGAATGGCTGATTTTGAATAATTTCCCTTACATTGCGGACATATAGCAAAGTCACTGGCATTTTTATTATATTTAGCATTTGGACGTCGCATAACTTTTAACTCGCCTGTATTAATACTCGAATTAGTATTAAAAAAATATTGTCCATTTTTACGAATTTTTAAATTAAGATTTTGCGTTCTGGCTGTCCTTTGGGAATACAAAAAATGTCTTTTACTTCCTTTACATCTTTATGTTTTCTATTGAGATGACGACTCAATTTTGTTTGTTCTGTTTGACAATAAATACAAAAATCCTTCTTATTTCCAGATTCCACAGTTTTTACAAACATGTTTGTATCATCTGGTGCGCTATGTTTAAATGAAGTTTCTAAAGTAGTATTATGTGATAATTTAGATAAATCCTGATCTGTTTTATCCTGTATAGAAGTTTTTGAATTTTGCTTGTTTTTTATCTCACTATTTGAGGAAGTATCTGAATCAGGTATATAAGAAGAATCACTTGCTTTGTCAGTTGAACTGTTGCGACGAAACGTAGCGGGCCCGCTAAAGCCTCGCCGAGCGAGGTAATTGACATAAAAACGATATTTTCGGTGTCTTAGATCTAAGCGCTTTGAGATCTGTCGCGCGATTATGATTGCGGTCTCCGACTCGCGATCGCTCCTTTAGCTTGAGCCGCTCCAATCGTTACTTACCCCATTGGAGCGCATTACGTTATTGGTCAAAAATTGTGAACGAGAAACGTTATAAATATCGGACGACCGGCGAGACCGCGGCAGAATTGTACTGACTCTTTCGGTGAACAGAGCGATTGATTCGAAGTTCTAGATATCTTTTCCGTAAAGTTATAAGGCCGAGTCCTTATCCGAATACCGAAGAGACCGAGCTCTCTTTTAGATATAAATATATTGAGGCCGAGACCTCGAATTTGTGATAAAATAAAGTTTGAAATCTAACGAAAATAGTGTGTGGTATTAACTCCCCATATACACGAAACATTTTGGTGCCTCCTGTGAGGTCGTTCGCGCGGCAAACGCGAGCGGCCATAGAACGAGCATAGTGACCATCGACTGAACACCAGCTACGAAGAAGAGTCTAGGTCGAGGCGACCACGACAATCAGGACTCTGACAAACGGTGGCGCGTTCAACCAACCACGCTAGCCCGGGACAAGGTTACATCGCGAGAAGGGAGGACGAGGTCACGCAGCGAGATACAGGCTAAGGGCAAGTACATTCCACGTATGTACGCATTGTGTTGTCGATTGAGCATTTTTTCCATTCCTTACCTCTTCCGAAATACAAATATGGCCGAACGAATTAAGCTGCTCGTTCAAAAGCGAACGTCGTTAAAATCGCAAATCACTAGCTTGACGAATTTCGTAGAAAAGGGACGTCACGACAAAGCCGCGTTAAAATTGCGTATGGCCCGTGTCACAAAACTGTATCATGCGTACGAAGAGTTTAATGACGAGCTCGTGTTATTAGATCCGAACGATAGTCATAAGGATGAATTTACAAATGTTCAAGAAAGATTCTATTCAATTGCGAGCAAAGTCGAACAGATAGTAAATTCCACCGTTTCTACCGCGAATGCCGGCGGCGCGAGCAACGCATCACAACCCAGCGCGTCCGGGACCACAGCGATCGTAAAACGGCGAGTAAAATTACCTGAAGCGTCTTTACCTAATTTTGATGGTCAATATGAGAATTGGCTGTCATTCAAAAACACCTTTATTGCTATGATAGATTCACAAGCAGATCTGTCCGATGTAGAAAAACTTCAATATCTAAAATCGGCATTAACGGGCGAGGCGGCTAATAAAATAAAGATTTTATCGATCGAAGGCTTAAATTACCATAAAGCATGGGAATTATTGAGACGTTCATATGAAGTAAAACGGATTTTAATTTCTCGCCACCTTTCACTGCTCATAAACATGCCGGTTTTGGAAAAAGAAACAACCGACGGCTTATCGAAACTTGCCGACGACGCGCAGCAACATGTCGCATCTCTATCAGCGTTAGGAGTTAACGTAGGGTCCGAGATTCTCGTGAATTTATTAGAAGGTAAATTGCCGAAGAGCACCGCGGAGAAATGGGAGGAATCTTTAGAACGAGATGAATTTCCAAAAATCGATGAGCTATACGAATTCTTATATAGAACCGCAGTTCGTGTGTCTAAACGCGTTCGATCAGGGTCGGCCAGACAAATCGAAGACAAATGTTCACCCCTCGCGAAGAAAGCGCGAATATTCAATAAGGCATTCGTAGTTAACGTAGCGAACAACTGTGCGGCGTGTAAGAATAAGCAACATCCGCTGTTCAAATGCAATGCATTTAAACAATTAACCGTACCGAAGCGCATTGAACTCGTGAAAAGGGCGATGCTTTGTTACAATTGCTTACGTTCACACCGAGGCAAAGCCTGCAATTACACTAACTGCACCATCTGCCAAAAGCGGCACAACACGCTTTTACATCTTGATAAATACGCGACCGCGGCCGCGTCCGCGACAGCCGACGCGGCGACTTCTAAGGGCACGCCTAGCGAATGACTATTAAAGGAAAATAGTAACAAGGCAACGTGTCTTACAACGCTTTCACCCACCTTCACACCGCAATTAATGACTACCGCAACAATGTTTGTTCGGAATCGCGATCGCGATAAAATTAGGTGCCGCGCCTTATTGGATACATGCGCCTCCGCCAATTTCATTTCTGAAGATCTCGCAAAACGCCTAAATCTCCCCATAACTGCGTGCGCCATGCCGGTCGGTGCGATTAATTCACTGAACACGGTATCAAAAGGTGCTATTCAAATCAATATTCAATCAATACACAGTGAGTTCCACAAGGATTTACTATGTTTGTCGATTCCAACAATAGCAGATTTAGTTCCGTCTGAAATTTTCCCGCGAGATTCCATAAAAATACCGTCTAACATTAAGTTGGCCGATCCGGAGTTCCATTTGCCCCGTCCGATTGATCTGCTGATTGGCGCAGGAGCGACATTATCGTTATTCTCCATCGGCCAGATTGATTTATCTAAACGAGACCGCGATTTGTACCTACAGAAGACTCGCCTCGGATGGGTCGTTGCGGGCGGAATACCATCGCAAAATTGTTCGAAAAATGTAACGTGTCGATTGTTTGGAACAGCAGATCGCTAAATTCTGGACAATTGAAGAAATAGCGACCGATAAGCCGAAATCCAGAGAAGAACTCGACTGCGAAGCGCATTTCATGAAATTTGTTACTCGCGATGACAGCGGTCGTTACACGGTACGATTACCGTTTCGCAGGGATAATAAACGCCTCGGCAATTCGCGAACAGTCGCCCTCAAACGCTTGATTTCTCTAGAACGGAAGCTTGATTCGGACCCAGCGTTGAAAACCGCCTATTCGCAAGTAATACAAGAATATTTAGATTTAAACCATATGTCTCCAATAGATGATCCCCAAGATAACGGGTTTTACATGCCACACCATGCGGTGGTCAAATCCTCGAGCAGTACAACTAAAGTTTGTGTGGTATTTGACGCGTCAGCCGAAACGAGTACGGGCGTTTCTTTAAACGATGTATTGATGGTAGGGCCGATTATTCAGGATCCATTACCCGCACACTTGTATCGGTTCCGTACATATCCGTACGTTATTACGGCAGATATAGAGAAAATGTATAGGCAGATAAGATTGCACAGGGATGATCGGAGGTATCAGCGCATACTCTGGCGCCAAGATAATCAGATAAAAACTTTCCAGCTTAACACTCTTGCTTTTGGTGTGTCTTCCTCATCCTATCTTGCCATACAAACGGTTCATAAATTAGCCGAAGATGAGAGTCATGCGTATCCCATTGCCGCCCGAATTATCAAGGAACATATATATGTAGACAATGTACTTACCGGAACAAAAACCGTCGATGAAGCTCGCGCATTGCGGGACGATATGATCACGATATTTTCTAGAGGCGGTTTTAACATTCGACAATGGGCATCAAACGACGAACGCATTATTAACGACTTAGCTCCCGAAAATGTAGATTCGAAGCTCATACTCGATAAAGACAATCCCTTAAAAACATTAGGCATGACGTGGCGCGCACGCCGCGACGTAATATGTTATTCGGTGCGCTCGATTGAGCGCGGTGAAAGAATCACAAAACGTACTATTTACTCGGAGATCGCAAAGATTTTCGATCCGTTAGGCTTATTAGGGCCGGTTATATTATACGCCAAGGTATTGATGCAAAGACTATGGCAATGCAAGTTAGAATGGGATGAATCCGTCCCCCCTAGTATACATAAAACGTGGATAGATTTTGCGAGCCAATTAGATCTAATTAATGAATTGTCTATTGATCGTCGAGTGCTGGTTTCGGATTATACCGATGTTCAAATTCACGGATTCTGCGACGCGAGTAACGCAGGTTACGGTGCTTGCATATACATTCGTTTGAGTAATCAACGTGACGAGGTTGCTTGTCATCTGCTTTGCGCGAGATCGCGAGTTGCACCATTAAAAACCATAACAACGCCCCGCCTTGAACTAAACGGCGCGCTCTTATTGGCTAATCTATATGATGAGGTGCATCGTGCGTTGGAACTATCCCCTAGCAGGAGAGTATTCTGGACTGATTCAACGGTCGCGCTACATTGGGTGAAAACTCCGCCTCACCTCTTAAAAACGTATGTATCTCATCGCGTTACGAAAATTCAAGAGATTACTGACTCACGAGATTGGCGACATGTTAGATCCGAGCAAAATCCTGCCGACGCATTATCGAGGGGCCAATTGCCAAACGTTTTTCTGAATAATTAAACGTTTTCCGGACCGTCGTGGCTGGCGAAGGGTGAGAATGAATGGCCCAACGGAATCACTGAACTAAACGAAATACCCGAATTAAGAAAAAACATATGTTTGGCAACGGCTCCTAATGATTGTAGTTTCTTGAGAAAATATTCGTCATATTCGCGGTTAATAAGAGTCATAGCGCTATGCCTGCGCTTTCGACCGAGGAACGCTTTTCACGGGCAATTGTGCATAGAGGAAATAAATGAAGCGGAAACGCGAATAATGAAAATTATTCAAAAATCTTGTTTTCCACGCGAACTAAATGAACTTGCGAATGAGCGGGCGATAAAGAATGGTGGCGTTGCCGCACTGAATCCATTTATCGACGAGAATGGTTTGATTCGCGTCGGCGGACGACTCAAAAGATCAGAGTTGACCTTCTCACAAAAACATCCGATCTTGCTTCCCAGCCGTCACTTCCTGACGGACTTAATTATTAGGGAAACGCACGAAAAATATTACCACGCCGGTATTCAGACCACTTTATATACGATTAGGCGCAAATTTTGGTTGCTCGACGGTCGGAATCAAGTACGTAAAATCATACGATCATGCATGCGTTGCTTTCGATTTACTGCCGGTGCGGTTGAATATAAAATGGGCGATTTACCGAGGGATCGAGTACACAATGCGGGTCCTTTCGTTAACATCGGGATCGATTTCTGCGGCCCGTTTTACGTTAAAGAAAAGAAACATCGAAATCGGAACCGAATCAAAGTATACGTGTGCGTGTTCGTGTGCATGGCAATAAAGGCGGTACACTTAGAAGTTGTGAGCGATTTGTCCACCGACGGATTCTTAGCAGCTTTGCGGCGCTTTGTGGCAAGAAGAGGTATTCCGACTAACGTTTATTCTGATAATGGAACCAACTTCGTAGGAGCTAATAATCAATTAAAAGAATTATATGCTCTTCTTAACTCCGATGAACATAAAAATAAGTCGGTTCTCGGTTGAACATCGAATCACGTGGCATTTTATACCTCCCATAGCACCACATTTCGGTGGGCTATGGGAATCCACGGTGAAATTATTTAAACACCATTTCAAACGTGTGGTCGGAGAACTCTTGTTCACATTCGAAGAATTAAATACCTTTGCGATAGAAGTTGAGGGAATATTGAATTCCAGACCAATTTCCCCCCTCTCATCCGATTCTAATGACCTTATGGTTCTCACGCCTGCACATTGCTTGATCGGCAGACCATTGATAAATATGCCCGAGCCTGATTTCTCGTCTGTCCCAGCCAACCGCTTGTCCACGTGGCAACACATATCCAAGGTCCGGCAGGATTTCTGGGCACGTTGGAGCTTGGAATATCTGAACGAACTCCAAGTCCGTCGCAAATGGAGCAAGGACGGAGAGGGAATCAGCGTTGGAACGATCGTGCTCCTCAAAGAGAAGGGCCTCCCTTGCACCCAGTGGGCAATGGGCAAGGTCGAAGAAGTACATCCAGGCCAGGACGGAATAGTGAGAGCCGTTTCCGTGAGAACGGCTACAGGGACATTAAAACGAGCCGTAAAATATATATGTCCACTCCCTATCGAACAAACACGATAATATACAAACACATATAATTGTAACGGTCTTACCGATGTGAGACAAACGCGTATAATTGTAACAGTCTTATCGATGTAAGACGAACGCGTATGATTATAACAGTCTTATCGATGTAAGACAAATGCATATAAATTGCGGTTGATCGTTACCCTCTCAACGGGGGGAGTATGTTGCGACGAAACGTAGCGAGCCCGCTAAAGCCTCGCCGAGCGAGGTAATTGACATAAAAACGATATTTTCGGTGTCTTGGATCTAAGCGCTTTGAGATCTGTCGCGCGATTATGATTGCGGTCTCCGACTCGCGATCGCTCTTTTAACTTGAGCCGCTCCAATCGTTACTTACCCCATTGGAGCGCGTTACGTTATTGGTCAAATGTTGTGAACAAGAAACGTTATAAATATCGGACGACCGGCGAGACCGCGGCAGAATTGTACTGACTCTTTCGGTGAACAGAGCGATTGATTCGAAGTTCTAGACATATTTTCGGTAAAGTTATAAGGCCGAGTCTTTATCCGAATACAAGGCCGAGTCCTTATCCGAATACCGAGGAGACCGAGCTCTCTTTTAGATATAAATATATTGAGGCCGAGACCTCGAATTTGTGATAAAATAAAGTTTTAAATCTAACGAAAATAGTGTGTGGTATTAACTCCCCATATACACGAAACATGAACTATTATGATTTGTGTCTTCTAAAATAAAAAATAATATATTATTATTCTCTTTTTCATTTAATACTACAGTTAGTATCTATATGCTTTATATAAAAATGTCAAAATATCTTGCTATTACAAAGTTTTATCCAATTGCAACAAAAACTTTTAATTATATATACATATAAAATTTTAATATTACATTACCATCTTCTCGTATATTTGTTGTATCAAATATAGCTGGAAATGCTGCATCTTCGAGATCAGTATCATGAAATACATTATCTGTAAATTGAGTCAAGCTGGATGTTTCTTGTTCTGTTGGTGAATCATATGGCAGTACAAGAAGTTTCCTGTATCATATTCTGAACTTAGTAAAGAGAGACATTTCTAATTTAATAGCAGAATAAATACTATAATTAATTACCTTGTATCATCTGAATTATTAAGAAACTGTACAGGGAATTGAAAACCTGATAAATTTTAAATAAAAAATTATATATTTTAGATAATACTAAGAGAACATTGATATACGAGTATATTTTAGTTTGCTCAATAAAATCAAGACACAATCAATTTTTTTATTAATATTTTATTATTAATATGTTATATATCTTTTTTACCTTGCTGGTTTAATTTAGTTAGGTCAAAATGTGACACATTTTGAGCAATCTCTATCACAGGTTTTATAGAATCACAGATTTCTGTAGATTGATTAGAGTTATCTTCTGGATTATAAACTGTATTATTAGAAGTACACGGTTCTATATATTTATTATTGTCTACGTTCATACCTACAATAACGTTATTTTATAATATTAGTAATATAAAATAAATAATTTTAATAACTATTTGTATTATTATCATTTTATATTTACCTATAAATAATTTTTCGTTAACATTTGTAATATTAAAGTTTTCGTCTTTGGAAATATTTTCTTTCGTCAATTGGCCACGGTTCTCAGGACAGACTAATAATATTTTTAAAACATATTTTTTAAAAAAAGAATAAAAAATAATAATAAAATGTTATATTATAATATTAAATAAAATTGAAATAAATTTAATTTTACATGAATATCAATAGTACAACCAATAAAAATTCTTACTAATAATATTACTTACTAATAATATTACTTATAATTCGTGGCTTTTCTTTTGACGTAATTTGTTTCGTACTATCACACACATGAGTATTTTTGACCTCCGTATCGTATTTGTCAGCAGACGCTAAAAAATAATATTAATTAAAAAATACTCTTGATTAACATTAATAAAGGTTATATATAATTTAAAAAGTGTAAGGGACAATCATTTTTAATAAAAACAAACATTAAAGTTTAGAGAGCGTAATTTAAATGGGAGGTAAATTTAATGGAATAATAGTAGTATTCGTACCAATATTATGGGAAACTTCAAGCACTTCGTCTGCAATCTCTTTGTTTGTTGTATCCATATTGTTTTCCATATTCTTTTCGATTTGTTCTGATTTTTGTATATCGCATTTATCAATAGACACTGAAAAAAGCATATATTAGTTATAAAATAAACCAAATTAAAAATGTTACTTTATAATATAACGTTTAAATAAAAAAATTTAATAAATATAAAATAACATTGTAGTAAAGTGTAAAAATAATAAGAAATATTTAGTAAGATTAATATAATTTATCTACCAATATCATTATCCGGTAAACATCAATTAACAATAATATACCATCAATGTTATAATTTCATACTTAACAATATAATTATTACATACAGCATATGTTATATTACATATGTGTTTATATTGTTGAGTGTAAAATTATAACATTGATATTATGTTACTGTTGTAGTTGGTGTTTGCTGGACAGAGACTTTAAACATAACTTTATCTACTAATTTATTATTATTCACATTATTAAAAAGACTTTTACTTCCATTACGAGTAGTACTTTGTTGTAATTTTTTATCATTACGTCTAGATAGTAAAAGAAACATACTTTATATCAGTTAAACTGCAAATAGAAAAAATAATATAATAATATAATGTAAACATGGTTTTTTGTATTATCGGTATCTTTTATTATAATCTGTTCTTTCTTTACTTTTCCTTTTTTCTTAGTAATCTTTGGATCCATATTTTTAATGTGTAAACTTTCCTTGTTTTCCAATGTAGTTTCTTTAAGTTTTGTTTATCAACAGTATTTTTAGCTAAAAATAGAAACAATAATGTTATGTTTTAACTCTTACACATATACATTCAAATTTATAATAATATATTTTACTTACCATCTTGCTTCTTAGTTTCTATTTTATTTTTCTTCTCAAATTTAGTTTTTATATTTACCAATTCTTCATAATTTTCTGTAATTAAAGGAAAGACGTTTAATATAAATGTAAACAAATATTTAATGTAATCTTTAATCTAATAACAGCAAAAATAGTAATAAAATACTTCTTTAAATGTACAAATAACACTTTAACAGCAACACTTTAACATTACTGAATTTCTATTTTAAAAAACTATGCATCTTAGTCTATTTTTAAATTCTTTGATTAAAGTTAATTTTCAAGTACAATTAACATTGTAGTAAGTAAATATAATCCTTACAGAAAACAAAAATTTATGCTTAGATTAATATTAGTTTATATTAACTAAATGCTATGCAACCAACATAAAAAATATAAATAATAAGTAAAATTGTAACATCAGATTAAGATTATACTGATGCATTAATATATATATTCTATAATATTGTATATATAATATTGTAATATATTGTATAAATAAACATGTTAATACTTTTTAAAAAAGAACTTGCTTTATTAATAGATAATATATAGTGTATAATATATAAAATATGTAAGTTTTACATACCATGGCAGGCAATAACATTGCCAGCATATCGTTTACCATCTTTATATTTTATGCTACAACCTTTCTTCCCTTTTATTATATCTGTTTCTTTGCAGATATAATAAACATTATCAGAGAATAAAACCAATGCAAACATTTTTAGATTAATTCAAACTGGATACCTGAAAAATCAAGTATTACTTTTACAATTAATTACTGTATGTTTCAAAAAACAAGTAGAAACTTGCACATTGCTTCCTCATAGCTTTAAGTGTGCAAGTTAGAAACTTGCACATTGCTTCCTCATAGCTTTAAAGTGTGCAAGTAGAAACTTGCACATTGCTTCTTCATAGCTTTAAAGTGTGCAAGTAGAAACTTGCACATTGCTTCCTCATAGTTTTTAAGTGAGCAAGTAGAAACTTGCACATTGTTTTCTCATAGTTTTTAAGTGAGCCAGTAGAAACTTGCACATTGCTTTCTCATAGTTTTTAAGTAAGCCAGTAGAAACTTGCACATTGCTTTTTCATAGTTTTTAAGTAAGCCAGTAGAAACTTGCACATTGCTTTCTCATAATTTTTAAGTGAGCAAGTAGAAACTTGCACATTACTTAATCAACATTTTATTTTGCTTATAAAGCTTCCTCATAGAGGAAGCTTGTTTTTATTTGATGTACAATTATTAGTAAATATTCTTTAATTTGGCTTCCTCATAGAGGAAGCTTTATAAGCGAAATAAAATGTTGATTAAGTAATGCGCAAGTTACTACTTGCTCACTTAAAAATTATGAGAAAGCAATGTGCAAGTTTCTACTGGCTCACTTAAAAACTATGAGAAAGCAATGTGCAAGTTTCTACTGGCTCACTTAAAAACTATGAGAAAGCAATGTGCAAGTTTCTACTGGCTCACTTTTTTTTATTGTATGTTTCAATGATTTAAGATAATTTTTTTATTATACGTTTCAATGATTTATCTGCAAAATATATTAATATAGCATGAATAAAGAAGTGTATTAATATATATTTTCGTGTGTAACCGCTCCTTGATCCAAAAAGCTACGAAACTTCAAAATAAAACAAAAACTTTAAATGCACTTGACTCCTTACAATTTTATATTAATATTAGCGTAGGTATTGTTTAGTCGACCCAACTGGCCAAATTTATTTAAAAATCGCTACGATTTGACCGTAGATTTCGGCCCTTTTCAAGCGCAAAGATACACAAATTATAGATTAGTAAAGCATAATGCCCAAACTACGCCACGTCTAAAAACTAAACATCGAGAGTTACAAAGTGCAACACAAGTATAAGTTCATAAATAAATATATAAAATTCAAGCGCTTACATAATTTGTGCGTCGAGATCCAAAGAATTAAAATATAAAAATATAAGTTGGAAAGACATAATCAATCAGTCGTTCGAATGTCAAACTTATACTTGTATTGCACTTTGTAACTCTCGATGTTTAGTTTTTAGATGTGGCGTAGTTTGGGCATTATGCTTAACTAATCTATAATTTGCGTAACCTTACGCTTGAAAAAGGCCGAAATCTACGGTCGAAACGTAGCGTTTTTTAAATAAATTTAGACAGTTGGGTTGACTAAACGATACCTACGCTAATTTTTCATTATTTATTGGCGATTTAAATTTTTATTTGGTTATATTAATATTGTTTAAATTTTAGCAAAAAACATTTTTTTGATATATCATGTATATTTTATGATACTGTAAGTCGTTTTAAGCTCTTCTAAAGGTATTAGTTTTAAATTTTTTACATAAACATGATTTTAAGGCTATACAAAAATTCTCCTTTAAATCTTCATAATTTCTTTTTCTTATTTATGGTTCTAAAATAAAGCTTAATTTGTTTAGACATTAAAAAAAAAGACTAATGCTTACCTAAGATATAAGCAGATAAAGTTTACTTATTATACCTAAGACTTACTTATTAAAATTTTCGGGATTTTTGATAAAAATTATTTTCCTTTATTTTAAAAGGGGTGTACACTTGATCTGGGACATTCTGTATTATAAAGATGTGCCGAGGTTTTATGACGATGGGAATAACAGAGCATTATGACGTGACAAACTGTTTTACATCGAATTTAAAACTGTGTTTAATCAGAAACCTTTTTATCCGAGGAAGAATTGTGCAGATCGATACATTAAGAAATTCTATATCTTTTTATTAACTCTAATAAGGTTACTAGTTACTACTCTGGGAGACTCAAGCAGAAATTTTCATCGGTTGGTACTCAGGTAATAATGTTTCCTTTGCTTTGTGGTGGAGAGGGAATAGAGTTTTGACTCTCCCGAAGTGACAGCTATAACGATAATGTCAGTTCGACCTATGTAGCGAAATAGAAAACATCCCAAAAGAGTTTATAGGTCTCATAAACACGACCATACTAACCGCGCCGCAATTTAGGAGAGTAAGTACATTTTAAAAGCGCAATATTTTGTTAACGTAACTTTATATTTTTGTTGTATTAAGCATGTTTCCATTTTTTTATAATAATTTATACTTGTAATATAAACTAGTATCTTCAATAATTTTTAGTCGCAGCAATGGCACCACGCCGCAGCAAACGCGTAAAACAATTGCAGGGGCCGATGCAAACTCAGCCTGAAAATCCTAATACCGATAGTAAAACCACAGAGGAAGATTATAGTGCTGAGGAATTTAGTGATATTGAAGTAGATACATATAACTATATACCAGAGGACGAAGAGCAACCGGTTGAAAGTGAAAAAGAAGAGGCGCTTGCGTCGACACGAGGAACGTTTCTTTGCCGACGCTCTGAACCTTTGCCGACTCGTTTTGTGAAAGGCCCTAACGGCTTCAAATGGTCCGATACACCGCCGATGAAAGAACGACAAACAGAGGCAGACGAAGTATCGAATTATAAACCTGAAGTGTTGGACGATGCGAAGAAAAAGAAGACTCCAATGGAAGTATGGTCTCTCCTTTTTACTGATGATATGCTAAATACAATTGTCAAATATACTAACGTTAAGATTGCACAAAAACGACAAAAGAATACAAAACAAAAATGTGATACAGATATTGATCTCCAAGAACTAAAAGCCTTTATAGGAATTTTATACTTTTCCGGATTACAAGAAGAAAATTTTATTGATGCATATATTTTATGGAGTAAACCTGAACCAATTGGTCCAATCTATCGCGCAACCATGCCGAAAAATCGTTTTAAATTTTTATTAGGATGTTTGCGGTTCGATGAGAAAAGTACACGTGAAGAACGTTGCCAACATGATCATTTAGCACCAATTCGTGACCTTTGGGATTCATTTATATCGAATTGTATAAAGTATTATTCGCCGAGTAAACATGTAACAATAGGCGAGCAGTTTGTAAATTTTCGTGGTGATTGTCCTTTTCGTGTTTATTCTGAGACTTCTAGAGGCCCAACTCGCGGGTTTAAAATTGTTATGCTAAACGATTCAGAAACATCTTATATGATAAATGCTATTCCTTACTTAGAAAAAGTCGATAAAAATAATCGTGTAAAATCTAACCTCTCTGATTACGTTTGTCCATTATCAGAACCGATCCATCATAAGGGTAACAGAAACATTACTTGTGACAAACAGTTCACTTCAGTGTCTCTAGTGCAAACCATGAAAAAAGATTTTTCACTTAGTATGGTAGGGACAATTAAAACGAGAGAAAGAGAGATACCATCAATAATGAGGAACTTCACTAAAATTAATGATTCACGTTTTCTTTATGCTAATGATATAACATTAGTTTCACATTGTCCAAAACAAAGTAAAGTAGTTTTAGTATTGTTTTCTTTACCTGCACGAGAACATGTAGTTGATGGAAAGAAAGTAGATATTATTAAGTTTTATAATTCTACTAAAGGAGGCACTGACAGATTTAACCAAGAATGTAGTGAATACAGTACTGCACGAAAGGGCAGTTGGACGACGAGATTCTTTTATGCTATGTTAGATCAAGGCGGTTATAATAGTTTTAAGTTATATTCTTTAAACAAAGAGAACAAACAAATACCAAAAGACGAGTTTTTAGACACATTATATAAAAGTTTAATCACCCCACATATAAAAAGACGTTTGCAGTTACCTAAAACTAAAAGAAAGCTCCCCGATAAATTACGAAAAGAAATAGAAGATGTTATGAAGGGAGAACTTAGCGAATCATAATACATATATAATCCCACATATACTTACAATTTAGATAAACGTGTAAGGTACACATATTGCTCTGTTTATAATGATAAGAAAATTCAATTTGTTTGTTCTCAATGCAAAAGACCGCGATGCGAGAAGCATCGCTCGATGTTATGCAAACAATGTGCACCATTAATATTTAAGATGACTTTTTTATTGTATGTTTTAATAATTTATCTGCAAATTAGATTAATGTGGCATGAATAAATAAGTGTATTTGTGTGAATAATCGCTCCTTTATCCAAGAAGCTACAAACGAAATCTGAAAATGTACTTGATCTCTTGCAGTTGTATATTAAAATTGTTAAGATTTTAGCAAAATATTATTTTCAATAATATTTTAATTTTATATTTTATGATATTGTAAGTTGTTTTAAGTTTTTCTAAATGTATTTTACATTTTTTACAAAAAGATGATTTTTTCGGCTATACAAAAATTCTCCTTTAAGTCTTTATAACTTTGTTTTCTTATTTATGGTTCTAAAATAAAGTTTAGTTTGTTTAGGCATTTTTTAGTAAAAAAAGGAGATGTTAATGCTTACCTAAGTTATGAACAGATAAAGTTTACTTACTATACTTAAGATTTACTTATTAAAATTTTCGGTATTTTTGATAAAAATTATTTTTTTTCTTTTCAAAAGGGGTATACGGGTGGTCTAGGACATTCTGTATTATAAAGATGTGCCGTGGTTTTATGACGATTGGAATAACAACGCACTATGACGCGATAAACAGTTTTACATCGAATTTGAAACTTCTGTGTTTAATCAGAAATCTTTTTATTCCAGGAAGAATTGTGCAGAAACATTAACAAATTCTATATTTTTTTATTAACCCTAGGTAACTATAGTTACTACTCTGGGAGAGTCGTGCAGAAATTTTCATCGGTTGTACTTAGGTAACAACAATTTCTTTGCTTTGTGGTGGGGAGGGAACAGAGTTTTGACTCTTCCGAAGTGACAGCTATAACGATAGGTAATGTCAGTTCGACCTAAGTAGCGAAATAGAAAACATGTCAAAAGTGTTTATAAGCCTCATAAACCTGACCATACTAACCGAAATTTTGTAAAGTACATTTTAAAAGCGCAATATTTTGTCAACGTAAATTTACATTTTTGTTATATGTGTTATGCATGTTTTTATTTTTTAATAATATTTTATATTTGTAATATAAACTAGAGTATCTTCAATAATTTTTAGTCAGCAATGGCGCGCCGCAGTGAACGCACAAATCATTTGACGGAGCTGTTGCAACTGTTGCAAGCTCAGCCTGAAAAGCCTGTTGATAGTGAATGTTCCTCAGAGGAAAATAACGTTGATGAAGAATTAAGCGATATCTAGTCGGAAGAAGATGCGTATGATATCGTAGAGGACGTAGAGTAACCTGATGAAAGTGAGGAAGAAGAGGCAGCGCATGCGTCGACACGAGGATCTGAATCTTTGCCCACTCGTTTTGTGTTTGGCCCCCACGGCTTCAAATGGTCCGTTGAACCGCCGTCGGAAGGAGAACAAAAAGGAGCAGACAAAGTATCAAATACTTTATAAACTCTCCTTAAGGAGCAAGTATACTTATTGGAGAGCAGTCCATTCTAGTCCTTTCCGTTTCTTCTACGATAATAAAGAATGTTAAAGAAACCCATAAATTTGCGTAATTTTTTGCGAAATAGTGTTTGCTTTTGAAATAAGAAATAAGAAATTACATATATATCTTCACTATAATTGTGAGAATAGATTAATAGTTTCGAATTTGTCATCTCTGTGAAAATGTTCGCAAAAAATCGCTACTACAGAGTAGCTTTTATAATTTTTTATAGAGATAATATATATTTAATGAAACATAATATTATATATCTTAATAGATATAAGTAATAAAGTATTTTATAATATATATTTTATTAAAATAACTGTGTTGTAATTTTTATGAGATATAAATGTGTGGTGTTATTAAGATATGATATGTTTATTTGCTTATTTCTATAATTATTCTACATTTTGCAATATCGTCATTCCCTGAAATGTATCTCTATCGTAGAAGGAATAGAATAGATGTAGGGAAGCTTTTGGAAAGCACGAAGAGAGAAATTATACGGGGCTGTTCTCTTCGCTAAGGCTTTGCTTTATTAAAGGTAAAACTTCCAGGAACTTCGAGATTATTTAATTAAGTATTCGTAATGGAAAAGCAGTCATTCGTGAAGCACGGGATATTAGACCTGCTCTCGTATTGTATATGAATTGTTATCATAGCTGTAACAGATATTCTTAAATAGATGGCTCTCTTTAATACAATTCTCATGAAACCACCAAACCGTTTTTGACGTAATTTATTTTCAAAAGATATTGCCAGGTCTCTCTCTCTCTCTCTCTCTCTCTCTCTCTCTCTCAAACTCGCGAAATTTATTCGCATTTGCTATGAAACCTTGCAAATTTATCGGAGATTTATTAACAGTTCACTTCTTGTTTATTTACCAGTATTATATTTGGCTCGATTCAACGGATGTAATACAAATTTGTATCAATATTTTAAAATTTTCTATATTTCTAACAATATCTTTAAATATACAAATAGCATATTAAATGGTATATTTGTTTTCCAGATATTGAAAACTCCTTCTTGATGATATCTAATTGTAAGACGGAAATGATGTTACGTTACATCAGGGAACATTGCTCGCTCTTTAATCTCACTTAATCACATTGTCATAAAGACTAAACATGAAAAAACATTGCATCTATAATAATGACATATTAAAACCGTAATTGATCTATAAACCGTACATTGACCTGGGACTAGCGCGAGACGCCACATGAATTCTTCTTATACGAGCCAAACTTTACGCATCGTGATCTTATGATTATTTATCTGTATCACGATGAACAATATCGCGAATTAAATGTAGCAGCGTTACGCCGCGCCGTAAAAAGCGTCACGGTGCTGTTGCGGAAGGATGCGCCGCGCCATAAACGCGCTCGCGAAAACGTGCAAACGGGAGCTGGAAGCGGGCCGCATAAAATCGCATTAAGTATTCCGAAGGCGCTATTCCCGCTCCCACGGGGTTATACTTCGTTTCACGAATTTTTCCGCGTCCGTGGGTCCGCCGCCGGTTTTCGAAGCTCTCCACCAAGATCGCAAAATATTCAGGGAGTTATGTGTGTCTATTGCCTGGATGGGTAGACCGGCCACGAAATCCCACCAGCAGGAATTCCCTTAACACATTTCAAGGGTGAAAACGAGGCGCTTTGGGAAGGAGATTGGTAGGAGGGGGCAAGTGCTTGCTGCGCGCGAGGCTGCTGCGGCACGAGGCAATAAACGCCGACACTATCTAGTATCCCCGGAATGTTATATAAAAGCTCATAAATAAAATTCCCATACGCTCGCAGAGGCAGCGCGTTGGCGCGCGAGCCGACGCGGTTTTTTTCTTAATTGTCTTTACCCTTTCCTCCTTGCTCTAGGATGGCGCCTGGAGCCGACGTCATGGAACCTTTCGAAGCACCCAGGACGCGCGTTATTATACGTTTCGTGGAACGTAAACGACTTAGCACGGTACATAACGCACACATATTGTACAAAATGTCCATCGTTATCATATGAGAGTCAAAAGCGTGCACGTGCATGTATAATATTTTTGCTAAATAAATGCAGCCACGCACCAGCTGCACCGATAATAGCATATTATTGCGCCCGAATTTACTTTGTCGGTTGGTTTACGAGCTAATTTTTGAAGCGCATCTGACGAAATTTCGCAGGCGAATGTATATACGGTTTGCGGCGATATTGCTATGGAAAATCCAGTTTTGTGTCTCTAGCGATTACGATGTGTATACCTGATCTATAATACGATGACCGCGTATGCGAGAAATGTCGGTGCAGAATGTTCTTTACCTGCTTTTTTTCTTTCTTCTAGTAACAAGCTTCTTAAAAAAATTATTAGTTTCTTTTGCTTAACGAAATTTCACGCAAAATTTTTATTACGTTATAACTCTTGACGTTAAAAGTTTAACTTTTAATATATGGAGGAACGATTATATGAAAAATTACTAAAAATGAAACTATGCAGCTAAAAAATGCTACAGTTAATCGAAAGTTCGGTGGATATATACACGGCAAATTCGATAAAAAATAGATTGCTTTACTTTTAATTTAATATGATAGATCAACTTAAATATTTAAATTAATGATATTTTTATTTACTATTAGTGATATTTACTCGTGTGGCAATTAATAATTGAAATATTATATTTAATTTAATTTATTAGTAACATAAATTTATTCGATAAATTAATATACTGCAGCTACTGCAAGAAATACGAAATGGCAAATGAAAAGGATAAGAATTTCGCGTGACTCGGCATTATTTTCATTTCTTCGTAATATCTTAATGACTGATATTTTTGCACGAAGTAAACCGCCGGTTGTATTCCACTTACGTCACAATAGCGGCGCAGTACTTAAATGTTTAAGCAAGGAATCATTTCTTTTCTACAAATTGCTCATTATAATTTGCTGTATTACAAACTTTCTTATCTATTTGTAATCGTTTTCACTACAAAACTAGGTATATAGACACAGCGATTATTTATCACATGCTAACGCATTCTTCGAAATATATCCTTGCAATCTCATTTTTCTTGCAAAAAATATTTTTAATTATATACGTGCATTTTGTGTAAAATAGAATATTTAGCTTAAACAACGGTTTTGCGTTTTTCTTATATTTTTATGGACACAGTGAAGAACCCGGAAAGTTCGCTATTAAATGTATCACCGAGAAGCTGTATCTCTGTATATCGATCTCGCCCACCGAAGGAACATTCGTTATTTGGTCCCATTTGACCTCCCGTTCGTCGTATAAAAAAGAAACTCGAAAATAAGCGTACGGAGAGGAGAGGTGGAAAGAGAGTGTCGTGGGCTACTCACTAAACGGCGTCTAAAGCTCTGTCCGCAAGCTAAGTAACGAGCTTTCGGCCAAACTTTTTTCCTGAACGGTTGCCAAGTGGCCGAGGGGTGTTTGCAAGGGTGGTCGCTGGTGACGGGTAAAAAGGACGAAGGCAGAAAAAAAGAAGAATCCGCCTCTCTTTCGTGAGCGTTTTCACCCTACGGCCAGCTTTTCTGTTCCTAACTTTTTCGTCTGTGACAAGCTCTCATTAAGCTCATTTGCCGTTCAATACTAAGTTTCTCTTCTTGAGGACGCGCCAGAGGAAAAGATAAATACAATTTTAATGCGCAGACGTATCGACGACATGTTTCATAAGCTTCTAGATAACATTTTGCGCATATTCCGAGAAAATGTACGTTGCGCGATGTTATTTTAGAGCTGAATCTTACGACACAGTGTTTCCATAATTAATGAAGGTGGCACTTTATAATTAAGTGAACCAAGAGTAGGTAAATGTGATTAAGACAAATAATGGAATAAAAGCATAACTGAGGAATAAATATTGTTGCGTTCAGGACACGTAGAATACATAAACACTATGATTATTAAAATAATTATTAATTGTATCATTATACCTGCAATTTTCTTATATAAACGGTGAATATATGTATATTTAGCAACAACTAAAATTAGATTCGGAATCAGAATCTAAGAGATTTTTCGAAACATCATTTTATGTTAACTGTCTAATTACAACTTGTATTGTAAATTTACTTAATGGTTAACGATATTAAAAAGGCATTTAAAGCGTAACAAGCGTGAATAATCAATTTAAAATAAAATATATATTATAATAACGAAATTTAATTAAAACTACAGTAATTTTAATTTTAATAAACCACAACGAAGCAAACGGGAAATCGATAATAATAATTTTATATGTCATGAGTTTCAAATTAACAGCTGTAACAAAATAAGAGATATATCTTTATTATAATTTTAATTTATATCAAACTGTCACATACTTTCGAATTTCTCGTATTCTTGATAATTTTTAATATGCGCTAGCAGTGCAGGCATAATTCCAGACTGTCATTAATCAATGTACTTAGGGATGGTCATGCACCAGCAATTTCTGAGCGTATTGCTAATAAAGGGTTAAGTGCTGGAGCATACGCTGATAACTGCAACCTGGAACGTCATAGCTCTAGCGAATCGCTTAGAGCATTTCAGGGTATTGCACGGTATACCGTCGCATTGGACTGCACATCGATGTACCGATTCTGTGCCCGCTCGGTACGCATGATTGGTTGGTTTTTGAATCAGCATGGATACACGCAAGCCGTGTGCATCCAGTGTGCGCGATGCATCATTGGACTGCATCGATGGAATATTCGGAAAATGTATCGTAAAACTACACATCTGCAAAGATATCGAACGTACATAATAGTAGAATTGTGTCTCTCCCTTTCAATGAGAAGATATACAACTTCACGTTTTGCGATAAGACTCAATGTTTAACGTTAAAAATTTCTCTCGTTCTCATTAATTTTGTTAAATAGAGTGTATTTTGTTTTATATTTATTTGTGACGGAGCAGTTTTTTAAATAAAACAGCAACAGAGTTAAACTAAATTTTGACTGAATTTTGACTAACAGCATTTCAGCTTGGTATCGTTTGCTTTTAGAACTATATCTTCCTATTGGCACTCGCAGCAATTCTTATTCCATTTAGATCGCGTCCTCGAACACGACTGTTATTCAATTTGGATTACGAAAATTTCAACAAGCGAAGCATGAAAGTGCAATTGTAAGCGACATACAAGATGCAAAGCACCTTTTCATCGGAAGCTCCATAGAATTACGTACGATGCCGGTGTAACGAGGCAATAGTCGAATTTTGGTGATATTACCGAGGCAAGTGACGACTAACGAGACACATTCATCAGGCCGCGAAGATACAAGGAACGAGTTTCGTCCTACGGTAGGGTGCTCCAATTCACTCAGAATAACGCACTTCAACCCCGCCGGGCAAGCGTGTTACATGTTCATGCACAGCCGTACAATTTATACGACATATACCTATGTTTAGAAGGTGCCCATAAAGTCCCTACCTATTTCGTCGAAATTATGCGGAAACGTGCCTTCACACAGCACCTGAGAGTCTAATTTTCGTACGCTATCGTGTCGCTTCGTCGCGAGCAGGTCGTTATTTCTACTAAATAACCCTGTATAATAATTGTCTTAGGTTTTTTTTTAAAACAAGCTATTTGCGCTGTTTACAACTTGATGTGTTATGCTGTAATTACCTCTCGTAATGTGTGTCTACATCTACACGTCTACACTTTAGTAAGATTTTTATGAAAGATATAAGGTATAACCAATTAATGTAAAGTAGAAGTAATAATGTCAAACGTGTAGAAAAGTCAACGGTCAAAATATGAGTAAAATATGGATGTTGGTTTAAAATAAAATATAATTTATTTAGTAGTATATCTATTTAATATAGTATATAAAAAATAATTAAATCGACTGTACTTAGTTTTCTTGAGCAACAATAATTTAATATTTAAAAAAAGAATAAAAAAGTCAAAATTAAAAATTAATAAAGAGGAGAAGAAGAAAGAGAGAAAATATATATAATCTAAAAATTACAAAATATATCACGATGATTTAATTTATATAATTAGAATTCCAACAACATAACGTTGATCTTTGATAAAGAGCTATGACAAAGGTCCAACCCAGAACGTATAAAATAAAAATGTTGACCATAAGAATAAATTATAGCGTTCACAAATATATTGATGAATCAAAACGATGTTGATTCGCAAGTATTATTTGTTATTTGGAGGCGTCAATATGTTAGTCCCGCAAATATGTCAAGTTGAAATGTATAACAGAGTTACACTCGTAGTAAATTATAAAATTCAGCATATCAACGTTTCAATCAAAACGCTAATTGTTAAAATGGTTAAAAATATTGATAAAATGTAGGTATCTGACTACGAGTTGGCCACAAGACTTCATAAAAATAGGAAGTTGACGGCAAAGAGTGGGACACCTATATTTCTCAACAATGTTTTTTGACGATTTTTAACTATTAGCGTTTTGATTGAAACGTTGGTGTGCTGAATTTCATAATTTACTGTTAGAGGAAGGGGCGGTATTGTGGCCCCCCCAGTTTGTTTTTTCTTTATAAAATCTGAACTGTTACTTTAACTGCTCTAAACTTTTGCTTAAAATGGAAGTAAACTATTCAGTTTGTGTGTGTGTGTGTGTGTGTGTGTCTGCTAAAACGTAGAACCAAGGAAAAAAAAATTGAATTATATAGAACATATATTTCTGAAGCATGTCATTTTACGACGTTTGGAAGAAGTGAGGGTAATATGGCCCCCATCGAAAATTACAATTTTTTTGACAACAGTGTTTAGAAACTAATGCATAAACATTACAGAATAAATAAAACAATTTATAATATTCTTAGTTTTACCATTTACAAAAAAAAATCGCACACATATTCATCGTTTTCGCACGATGTGCCTATAAGCGACAAATAAGATATTGAATCCCACCATGTTGGTCCATGGAATAACGTTTCTGGCAAAAATCTGCGTCATCAGGAGCCCCACCAGAAGTTTCAATGTCGGATATATCCAAAACAGGACTTTGGGGCCTTATAGATCCATCATGGGGGCCACTATATCAACATATGTACTATTGCTTCGAAAATTTTTGATTTGTAATTAAAAATATTGAAGACTAATAAATTCTTTCATCTTAATAATTTTATTTATTTGTACAAATCAGTCAACTTATAAGTAACAGTGTAATTATTAAATTAGTTACTTTATAATGTGTAAGTGTTAAATTAATTAAACAAAAATATAATAAGGCTCTGAACAGAAAAACAAGGTAAATAATGGGCAATAGAGCCAACGCAGGATCTAATATGCGAAAATTATAATTAACAAATTCTTAGTCAATACATTAAAAATATTAACAAATTAAAGATATCAAACGTTTCTGCTCTGAATTGGGCCCTCTTCAGTGATAGTAGTCAAAGAACGCATATACGATGTATAAAAAATTAAGTTATTAAGCACGCAAACGGTGGTATCGCAACGAGCTGACACAAAAACTTAAGCATAGATATAGGAAAAAGTTCGCATTCTTGAGAATATCGGGCTGCACGCACGGATGCGGTCCGGACATACGCTTTATAACATCGCGGATTCGAGATGCGCGCCCGATATTCTCAAGAATGCGAACTTTTTCCTATATCTATGCTTAAGTTTTTGTGTCAGCTCGTTGCGATACCACCGTTTGCGTGCTTAATAACTTAATTTCTTATACATCGTATATGCGTTCTTTGACTACTATCACTGAAGAGGGCCCAATTCAGGGCAGAAACGTTTGATATCTTTAATTTGTTAATATTTTTAATGTATTGACTAAGAATTTGTTAATTATAATTTTCGCATATTAGATCCTGCGTTGGCTCTCATAGCCCATTATTTACCTTGTTAAATTAATTTCTTGAATTGCATCTATGTATGCTTTTGCGACGCAAGTTCCAAAATCTACAGAAGAATTCTTAAAAGAAGAAAACACTTTGTTATAAAAATAAATATTAATTATCTTATAATAATATTACTAAAGTATAAGTATATTAATTTTTCAACTACCAGATAGGATATACTTTATTACAAAGTATACAAAATATTAATATGCAAGTTGCTCCTCAGAATTAATAAATTTAATATTACGAGAAAAGTAATTATTTTCCTACTATATACTATGCCTTGTAGCACTTTGCGTGGAGATTTTCAGGTAATTTGCGTATAGAAATAAGAAAAAGATTTTCTTTTTACCGACGGTCTCTGAACTTATTAAACGCGACCACGATGCTCGCTAAAAATCAGGCACATTCTCTCCATCGCGACCACAGTCATATTATGCTGGTATCGTTTTCTTTCGCCGTCATAAAAACGCGAAGTATCGCGCAACCACCTGCTACGCGGTGCGCGGTTGTTGCTGTCCACGGCACGGCTCGGTCCTTTTTAACTCATTCACCCCTCTCTCGCGTTGTGTGGTGCGTGATTTAGCGCGCCCGGGCCGCGTCCCGATAGGCAGGTGCGTTTCGCGCTCGCAAATTACACATCTACCGCTATTCAGAAATCCGTGACAATTCTAGGATGGCAGGAACAGGAGCGCAAACTCCCGCCTCGCGAAGAGGTGGTGATGGCTGGCGCAAGTGAGAGCGACCCAAAAATCAATGCAACCGGTAACCGTACGTACGCACCCTCAGCCCTTTCACGCCGTTATCGAACACGCCGCGCGGATTATTTGCGGTTACGCGCGGAAAATCGATACGCCGAGCGCCGGAGAGACCTGAAAATCACCTGAAAATACCGCGATTAAATTATAATTTGACCACCTTATATCTTACGTATAAATTAAGAATTTTATTTTTGACAAATAAAAAATTAGATAAAATAATTAGAAGGCGAAGAAAATATAATGGCGTAATAAATTGGTAAATTATTGGTTAAAATTAATAATAATCAAATAAAATGCTCTGATATTCTTCGCGCATATATTCTTGCAATAATGACCCGAAGAAATTATTATCCGAACTAAAGAACAACATTAATTGTATGCTTTATGGAAAAGAATTTTATTTGAAATCAAATTAGAGGAACAATGATCTTTTCATCATTATCTCACAATAGATAGAGTACAATGTAAGTAGCTTCAAAACAATATCTGAAGCGCAGCAATTCCCGCGGCATCTCTACACTCGGCGTTCTATCGTTAATTGGCCAATTAATGATAAAATTGCATCGACAAATTAGTAATTCCATTTAGTACGGGCGCGCGCCGGTGGGCATGCTTAATTATTTACAAAGTTCTTAGAACGGACAGAGTGTGACGGGTAGGTCTCCACGGTACGCTCTATTTTGTCGATAATTAAGCGCTTGCCGGTTGGCGTCTAGCGATCCGCGTTAATTCGGAATTAATTCACGGCGGGATAACGCGGTATGGCGGGATGCTGGCGGAAGGAGTAGGAGCCGGCTAGGTTTTCCCCGCGTATTTCTTCGCGGGCTGAGCCGTGTAAGTCGCGGCACAGTCACAGCACCATCCAAGAGATTTCAAGGAAATGGATATTGGTACGTAAAACGTGTGTAACTTTCGGCTCAAGCACGTAAGCTCTGTATCTTGATTGCCAGGCTGGCTTTAAAGTTAAATCCCGCGGGAGGAGGCGGAGGGTAATGCCACTCCGAGACCTACCTATATACAGATACGCGGTTCTTTGAATAAAAACTAAAGTTAAAGTATGGAGTGCGGCATACGTCATACGGTTTTCATGTAATTAACCATGGTCATTAGCATATTTAAGAGACATCGTATATTTGCTTTAGTATATTATCCCGTAATTAATTTATATGTTTAAAGAGCAACCGGAAACACAGGGCTATAGCATTTCTTTCATCCAGAAACATATCGTTCAGTTTTCTTTAATAGAAATGTTCCATTATAGCGCTTTGAATTTATAATGATAGTAAACTAAACTTAATTATTACATTTTCTCGTACTAATTTCGTAACAACTTAAAATTACCATCATCCTTATCATATATTCTTTCATAGGCATTGCGACTTGCAAAATCCAATTTCCATTTTCCATTTGCCACGTGCACGCGTTTGAGCACGCGTGAAGGCGGAAGGCACAGTAGATACGTGTCTGTCATTGATTTTCGTTGGTGCCTGGCTTATATCCATTACGAAGGCGAGACGTGGAGATCGAATTAAATTTACGACGGAGAGGAGAAACGGATCTCCCCGGGAGATCCATTAGATGTCAATTAGACGCAATATCGGAACGCGATGCCCGACAATTCTCCGACTGTCGTCGTTTCCTACGTTTTCGATAATCCGCTTAATATCGCGGCCCTTCCGACGGAAAGAGCGGGCATTAAACCGATGAGAATTAAATTACTCGATTACCTGCCGTTCCACATGAATTCGTCGAAACTTGCGCGAGTGCAATTACGCATAACTGTATGACCGTGCGCGGATTGCGACGGGCCAAGGATACACACGTTATTCCCCGCTCGGATATTCCCGCAATTGTTCAGAAATTGCAATCGATAATGACTCAGTCATCCGTTGTGGAAATTACGGTAGGCAGTTAGTGTAAACTTGATTTTCTGCCGTACGCGTAATTCGTAATGCTCTACTATGCGGTAAACGTGGCAAGTATAATTAACTTAAACACACGGGATTAGAATTTTCTGCAATAATTTTTACATGCCAATCGAATGTTCGATGATCGCTGCACATCCAGCGCTTTGCTCATTTGTGCCATTATTGTTGCAATGATTATTTAATTATTCGAGAAAGTAATCACTTTTCAATTGCAATAAATAAAAGATACGAAAGCATTCTCTATCTCTCTCTCTCTGTTTCTCTCTCTTTGGACATTGTGTTTTATAAATACGCTTAATGCTTTTGCCGAAATTTATTTATATTTGTTTTGTTTGTTCTTGATATAATAAAATGGATTTATACAGGGTGTTCTAAAAAAAGGGGGCCAAAATTTAGGGAGATATTCCTCACACCTAAAGGATAAAAAAATGTTATATGAACATGGGTGCGGAAACGCTTTTTTCAGGAGTTAGAGCTTCTTTTCTGAATACGGCTAAATGTGGTTGTGACCTTATCTGCCAGGCAGAAATCAGAAAAATTTGACCTTTAATGTTATAGTTACTTGTTTACATAATAATTAATCCTAAATTGTTTCTTGTGTAAGTAATACAGTCAACAATATTTTCAACATAACTCCTGAAAAAATCGTTTCCGCACCCATGTTCATATAACATTTTTTTATCCTTGAGGTGTGAGGAATATCTCCCTAAATTTTGGTTCCCCTTTTTTAGAACACCCTGTATAATACTAAAATTAAAATAAATAATTAAATTAATATACTATAAAATCTACTTCTCATATTAATCAAATTTACCAAATTGTTTATTATTTTTTTTATTTATAGTATAAATAAAATTTGCATATTTATACATATGCATATGATTCAGTCAGTTTAAAGCAAATTTTTACTTGCAAATAAAAAATTATATTATCCATCGCTTACAGCACCTTTTAAAAAATATATTAAAATATTATACTTTTTACAGACTTAAATCATGTCCACAGAATTTTACACGTGAAATTTTGTATTATATATCTTTCTTACAAATAATTGATTAAAAATGACTAATTAAATATTTTCTTTAATGATAAAAATCTTTTTAGCACTTATTGTAAATAATTTTCGAAAAGGGAATACAATTTATTTTTGATATTGATCGGCTTTTGTACAAACAACGTTGCAGTATGATTTCGAAATGCATGTGCAGCTGTGCGGCCGGTGCAATGCGAGAACGCTCGGTTACACTGGGAAAATCTTTTCTCGATATTCCGCGGCCATACCGGCATTCGACCGGACGTGCGCGACGGCGTTTCGGAATCAGTCAGTCTCTCGCAATCGCGGGAGTTATTATCGTGAAAAATATTTTTGAATCGATCCACGATTCCAAAGTGGGTCGACGGCTCGCGCTGAAAGGAAACCGCGCTGAAGCGAGCATGATGAAGATGTACGTGACAAAATGCAGGAAGCGGGTGCAAGCGCGGAAATTCCGCGTGGATGTATGTCGCGGATGCGGAGGTAAAATGCAATTGCCTTGCGGCCCGACATTTCTGCAACAATTCTATGTGAGCTGTCTCGATTGTTCAGATTAGAAGAGCCATTATTTTAGTTGAAGTTGAGAGAAATTTCGGTTTACTCATTAAAACAATATCGCGAGGGGGATTCAAGAGGATCACGCAGTCACACAGCTGTATGGATGAAAAGTAAATAATTTATTGAACCCTTTGTATTGTTTGTATCGTTTTTACGATAACTAAATGTAAAAAAGCTTGAGAGAGACTGTAAATTAGTTCGATATAATTAAAAATTAAGTTTGACCAAGTCGTGAATATTTCGAAACAAAATAACACAATGCTTATTGATTTTATTTTGAGGAAAATGTTAGTACGAAACATTACTAATTAAAAATCTTGTTTCAGAACTTTCACAAATACTTATTAATTAGGAAAATTGATTTACAGCAGAAAAAACGATGCATGCACATTTCTTTAATGACGTCGACGAATGGCGCTAAACACTTTACTTGGTAATCAGTTAAGAGATACCTTCTAGTCGCATCCGCCGAGTATAAAGCGTAAAGCTGTTGACATAAGCTAGTCGTACGAAGACTACCCTATTATGCGTGCAATCTGCTTAATATCATGAGGCTCAGCAGCCACCATAATGGCAACCTGACTCCCCTCGAAATTTGTACGCTACTTTGCGCCGCATATAGCTTTTACCACCAAGTACCTAATAAGTTATTGTTTCCCCTTTTCCCAGTGTCTGCCAGTTTTGCTTATAAGCTCAATAATTACATTATTTATTCTAACAATAACATTATTAAATATTTTCTTCGATTTTTTAAATTTTATAGCCTTAAATGTACAAAATGATATAAACATCTTTAAACCTTTCATATTACTGAACCTTTTGCTCCAAAATAATATAGATTGTCATTAACTGTTCCCCAGGTCCTAATAACGTAAAAGATTATGGCGTTCAATCCCTCAGTTACGAGAAATGTTCTTCCCAGCAATGGCGAAGTACAAGAATACAAAAGCGATCGCCGCTCTCTCCAGAAGACAGCGACAACGAGAACAGAGAACAGAATGAGGAAAGAGAAGTAGATATAGGGGCGGCGAGGCGAGAAGAGAGGGTCGAGTTGAAACCGGGCACTAACTAGAATTGTCTCTCTAGTGTCCTGACGTGTCTCGGTACGGCGCGTATATATCTATCTCGAGGTACCCCCGATGTTAGCTTTGCCTAAGGCAACTTGACACGTTTGCCTGCGACGACGAGGGCTCGGTGCTACCGGGCCTCGGAGATCCGGGGAACGGTTTCCTTCTCCGGGGCTCAGTCAGTCCTCTCCTCTCGCCTGCTCTTCTCTCCCGGTGCATGCGCACGTATAACGTGTCTATGTGCCCTAGCTATGCATTGTCGCTTACCTTATGAAGGACCGAGGCACATTAGTAGTTATATACGCTGCCGGTGTAATTGAAATCGCCCCGAGGACCGGATTACATCCGGTCCCTCTTCGGGGGAGCAGGGCGCGGAAATTCCAAAACCTGGAATTTTCGCGGGCAAATGGTATTACTTACTACTTACTCTCTCTCTCGAAAGAAGTGACTTTGTAACAAGTTCGACCCGGGGGAAGAGCCGTATAACCGAAAGGCGCGAGGGCGATTTTATTCGCGCGGCGACCGGCGCCGCGGCTCTAAAATCGGAGTCTTGTAATTTCGACGACGAATAAAGGCGGAATCGTTAAGTTCGTAGTTCGGTAGCGTTAATTAAATGGAAACTCAGGCGCTGCGCTACGCGCCGTGCTAGGGCGCTTCTTCAAACTTTCCGCTCGTAAATTTATACGAGTAATTTAACGCAGGGTCGAAATTACAATTTATTCGTGAGTTTATATTTTAATCCGCTCAATACGCCGAGCTGCGCGAGTTTCTGAGTTCGCGTAAGAGCGCGATCAGGTAATGAGGAGCGGCGCGACACGTTGCAGCGTGCATGCACAATACGCGTGCGACGTAACTGAGTTAGCACTATCGTCGACTCCTTTATGGTGTAAGTGATAATGCATTTACCGAGACTGCAAGTTTGCTTTATTCAATAAGTCTAGAAATTCCCAACTTATAATTCCGAAGATTTTTTAATTCGTGTATAAATTATATTATACACGTTATGTATAATTAAATTATGTTACATAAACTATATATAATTACATAAATCATCTATAATTATAATATTATAAATAATTACTCCAATTAATTTATTTAGGCAAATATCATTAGTTACTTGTATAATTTTGATTTATTTTGATTCAGCGTCATTAACTTTTGCACGATAAAAAGTTTGTAAGAGTCTTGTATAACCCGGCTTATCTAAATATTTTCTTAAACTTCCTTTGAGCTCACGTAACTCTTTGTAAGTGTGTAGAAGATTACTCGACCAGTGTACGATAATTAATATTGTAAATATAGTCTAACAATGTTCAAACAAAAACTGCGAAATTGCAGGGCAATGTCGAAGGGAGGGAATATCTGCGAAACTTCACTTTCGAATGCGCGGCCACGGTGCAATAATAGTTAATAATCGGACGGACGATGGGAAGAGGGGCAAGACGAACCGTATAATTCAGCCGATACGCGCGTCTCTCCCTTGACGTTCTTGCGCCTTCCGGAATACCTCGAACGCGACGCTTGGAACGTAATTTCGTGACTAACAACGAGAGAGTTGTCATCGACAGCTGCGGTTTAACACGGGGATGGCGCCGGAACGTGTATATGGCACGAGTTACATTATACGCGCAATGTAACGTGAATTACATAGGTACCTATACGTCTACACGCGAATGAGCTCGTATCTTTAGGACGGAGGCACATATTGACGCCTTCGCACTTAAAGTGAACGGTCCATGATGTTTGCATAATCATCTGAATAGCGCGCTCCGCAGATGATGCTATTCATCTTTAATCGCCTGTGGATCCACATTGCAGAATATGTAATGCGAACGACACTTGGTCGATGTTGTAATCTGATTTTGCTTTAACTGCTTTCAATAATGCTTTACCAATAGGTTCATTTTAATTAGAATCTAATATATGATTTATCTTTTCTGTACAATCAGTAAAGATATAATTATATATAAATCTAATATAATGTGTAATTAAGATAAATTTCAAACGGACATATATATTTTGAAAGTAAATTAATAATTTATACATAACTACGACATGATAAATATTATCACAATTGTTATTATAACTTGCCTCACGACCTTAGGAAGTAATGATAATATTAACGTTTATGTGAAAACGTATAAGATGTTTGAAATTCGTGAGATGTAGACTCATTAATTTGTTGGAATTCCGCAATTAATATTTGTTTTACGCAGCGCAAAATTCTCGAGAGCACACATCTTTTCGATAGAGAAGCATTCGTGACGTATACCGCGCTTTCATCGAATCGTCAAGCATTCTTATGAAGCCGGCGTCCTCCGTAGTCGAGCGTAATTTGCACAAGGGTCTCTCCAGATATGCAACGTACACAAAGGATCAAAGTATGGCGCTTGTAGCGCCTATAGCCGTGTAATCGAAGCATCCAACGCCTGTGTATGCATCTACGTAAATCTACCTATCTGGTGCCATAACACCCGAGCACGTTAAATTGCTGCTTTCGATTACATCGACACCTCTCGAGATTACGCTCTGCAATCTCGGTGTATCGAAGGAACTCCGTCAGGATTTTACGCTTGGGGCCTCCCCAAGACCGAAACAATGTTAATCACCTCTATCTACATGCATTTATCTTTTTCGCTGTCTGAATACCAACATTTTTTCACGACGTGACAGATTCGATCAGAGCTCGCGATTTTCCTATGTATAATAAATCTTCTTTAATTTTCTTTTGTGGACCTATTGGCTGTATTCTCTCTCTTGAGCGTATAACTTTATCTATTGTATATCTACACGTCTCTATTCCTACGCGCTAAAACATCTCAATCACAAGCTCAAATAGCTCTTCTTAACCGTTCTTTGTACGTTTTAATCTTAATATGATCTTTTTGTGATAAAAGAAAGACTGTTTCTAGAGGATAACGAACTTTGCATTTTGGGAAAATTATGTTATTTATTATTTAAATATAAAAATAATCGAAAGTCTTTGTTAATCAAAAAGCAGATTAATTAATTACAACTTAAAAATTATAGAAGTTTTAAAATATAATAAAATACATACAAAATATACCGAGATATTCTTCGAATAAATCGCGCTGATTATTTACACGCGTGAAGGCAACACATGGATCCACAAAAGAAGATTGACAAAGACAGGAGAAGAGTGTACGTAGGAAAATCGTACTGATCGAATCTGTCAAGTCGTGAAAAAATATTGGTATTCAGATAACGAAAGATGAATGCACGCAGGAACAATGAGTACCGCCCGTTGTTTTTTCTCTTTTCAAGCCTGACACCTAATTTTCCGCACTTCAACTCTGATCTAACCGATTCGCTTACTGTCCGCCTCAGATGTAGACCTCCGAAACTTCTGTAACATTTTCTCTATTTCTCTAAAAATATAATTTTCTACATATTACTAATAATGTAATAATTAGATATAATTATTATAATACCTAGATATCATCGTGAATTTATTTTAACCATTTATTTTGATTCTTCACTTAATTTTTAGCCGCAGTCAAGTTCGAGACATTTGCATATATATTTAAAACTAATGAGATATTTAGTAAGTATGTGAATTACACATATGTCTTTAAGAACGACTAATATTATTGTGTTGTGTCATCTTTGAAATATAAAATATATAAAACAGCCAAGTTGTTTAACTGTTTGTGAATGAAATAATGATTTAACGCATTATATAATTTGTACATTCATAATTATTCTGCGAATACGAGAAGAATATTAATATCTATGAGGAAAAGCATTTATTTTCTAAAAGATCGCGGTCAATCTTTTGCAACTTTCGACGAGAGGCGACAAGGAATCTGCACTCGATGCTCGCGAAATTATTCAACGCGCGCACATGTCGAATGTACATTCTTCTTTCGTCGCCGGCAAAAGCCTTGAGTTCCGATTGGTGGCACGACTCAATTTCCCGCACCCAGTAGCCGCAACGCTTCGAGTGGCTAAAGTCTAGAAAGAGGGCTTGAAATTTCCAGGAACCAATTTGTCAGAGCTCAAGGCGGTTTTCCGCCTTCTCTTACTGCCCTCCCCTCGCCTCTCGTTTCTTCTCTCTCTCTCTCTTTTTTTTTTATTTACGACTCGCATAAATCGACGTGGATTGCCGGTGATTCGCGAAACTTTCACGATACGGCTGTAGACGGCGAGTTTTACTAACCCGGTACTGGTCATCGCACCTCAGTGGTCTTCCAGAGGGAGAAAGAGACGGAGGGTAGGTAGAGAGAGAGAAAGAGAGAGAGAGAGAGAGCGAGGGACGGGAGCGTAAACCCTTGATATAAATCGCCATGGGGCTCTAATTCTCGCCACAGTTTATATGTTATTGCATTTATCACGAGTACGTGACCCGAGTTCGAGTCGCGCGAGTTCGCGCGCGGACACGCGTTGCACATACGCGAGATGTGTTATGTGGTACGTGAGGACATATATTACGCTCGGGGTACATGTGTGCTCCCGCGCAACGCTACGTCCATGAAAACCTATAATGAAATATCACCAACGTGTCGTAAATTTCCACGGAACATCGGCTATTTGCAAATTGTCCGACCGGATATGTGACCTGGCGCGACGCGCGAGCGCGATTGTCTTCGACTTTCGCGTCTAATCTCTCCAGGCTTTTCTTCTCGACCCTTCCGATGTTGCAGTCATAAAATATGTAACTGCGACGATGTTGCGCATCGGCGCCGGATCTGAACAGGCCAAACTGCTGTTTGCGGAGATTGGGTTGAATTATATAGCGTAGATTGCGCGTCCGCGCGCGTTGCTCTCCGTGCTTCCGAGGTGTCCAATTTTCTTTTGCTTGCGCATACCGAAATTTGTTTTCCGGCTTGCCGCGTGGTGTGAACATATTTTACACTTACCCGCGTGAATTACGCAACTATACGTTGGATTCGTCCTTTTTCGACCTGAATGAGCGTTGATGCCTGCGGGAATAACGAACTAGATCTTCTGAGTTATTGCCGAGGGGCCATTCACTAATGAAATCAGGTGTACACCTGATTTGTAATCATGTGGTAATCAATAGTGAAATCAATTCGTAATCACGTGTAATCTTGCAATATATTTTGAAATCATTAAAGAAAAATAAGTAAGAAATCGCGTGAAATCGTTGCGAGTCGTTTGAAATCAGAACGAAATCAGTCTTTTATTAGTAACATGCGCCCACGAGACGATTATGCGTGTGCGCATAGGGACTTCGCGCACGTCGGGTGTCAGAGAGACACGGGAAAGTTCCATAGGCATCTCGGGCATAATAGTAAGAATAGGCCGCTAAATTCGAGACTTCTGGTCTTAGTTTTTGTGAAACTCGCGAGGAAATACAGATTGGAGACTGGTGCTTATTTAAAAATATTGAAATAAAAAAATGCTTAATAGGTTTTGTCCTTGGATTTGCCTATATGGAAAAAAAATTCTGGAAGGCAAGAAAATACTCCAGTAACACTGCGCGAATTAAAGGCAATAAAAATATTGTGGGAGTACTGTGCCATTGGTACTCTGTAGATAAGAAAGAATGCTTAAATCCAGAGCAAATGGAAATACAAGGATACATAGACGTTAAACAATATGTTATAACTATTTCAGCTCCATGCATGACTGATTTAAACTTAAGGCTAAGCCATGATGTTTTTGAAAAGATAAAAAAGTATTTATAATTAATATATTATACTTTTATAACTTTGTTATGATTATTATAACAAGCTACTTTGTGAATTAAATAAAATTTATGAATACTATAAAATACTTTTTATTTTTTTACTTTTTCATGATGTACATTTAATAATACAAATTACTCGTATAATATTATATATATTATTATTTTAAACTTTTTAAAGAATTGGCATGTTGCTTCAAAAGTTAAATAAAATCTAATCAATCATATTAAAATTATTTAAAGCATTAATTAATGATTTCTATTATTATATATTATAATTTAAAATTATGATAAATTTGTAACATTATTTACATTGAAATTAGCAATAATAACGAGTAATGCTATTGAAATCATTTGTAATCACAATAAAATCATTTGTAATCACAATGAAATCATTTGTAATCACAATGATGTCATTTGTAATCACTGTGATATCATTTGTAATCACAATAAAATCAGCTGTGATAATCACATCGTAATCAACTGTAATCAATTGTAATCAACTGTACTTTGTAATCACGTGTACATCTAATAGCTGAGTGAATAGCCCCTCGGTTATTGCGGGCAGTGTCCTGTGCAACTGCATATATAGTATATACATGAGATATGTGGACTGTGTATCTTCATAACTGTACACTTCAAACTTTATAACTTTAAATCGTATAATTGTGATTTAAGTTGTTGCATATTTATTTGTATCTATTTTTTACACATAGGGGCTCTACTCGTTGCATAATTTTCCTCAACCGATCCCGATCTCATTTCTTTTCTATTCGTGCAGCGCATGATATGCAGGAATAAGATACAAGGAATAATTTCGGTCAAACACAAACTTGAATACCAAAATGTCAATCTGTATTATAAGAATAACTTATAAGAAATTTTTCGCACGGTTTACAACTAATAAATTTACTTCTCGTTTCTTCGAAACTAAATTGCGAGGACGGGAGCACAGAAAGATTCTACTATTCAAGAGCTTCATTCTGAACCATTCGGAAGATTCGTTTGGAATGACGAAGTAGCGCTGTAAGTGCTTTCAAAGAATGCTTGAATTCACGACTAAAATTTACTTAAATTGCCTCTTTAAGAACACATTTTGAACTTTTCGTTATGACATTTTAACGCAATCAGAGATATTTTTATTATGTAAAATTTGTTTATCAGCATTGTGGCTTATTTTAATGAGTTCTTCACAATAATAATATAATCAAGCATATCATTTTATTTATTAAAGTATTGTTATAATTATAAGCGTAATTGCAATTGAAGAGTACAAAACTATTCTGACAAAAATTATGTATTCCTTTCTTATTAATTAGACCATACATTGCTATGCGATGTTTTTAAGAATTTTTAAATGCTACCACTACAGAATACATTTTGCCCATAACGCCCGTGCAGTCCGATGGCCTGAATGGCGGCATGGAGAAGTAATACAGGGGATGATCGAAGAATATAAGAAGAGAAGTCCTACTAGCTCTATGGAATCTGTATTTGGTTCGTCACCATTGTCGTTCATCTTCCTTGTAACATACTTTTTATCAGCTCCTTCGATTTTCCACTCGAAGCCATTATGCTGTCGGCACAATGCTAGAAGATAAAATAGTAGAAGCGATCGTTAAGTCATTGCTCGTTGCATCATTCCATTCTTGAGATCTTTATACGAAGTTTAACATTATGCATCGAGACTTAATAATGCACAGTAGCTTACGAATGCAATTATTACATAATAATTTCAGGATTTTGATATAAATGTGTCATGTTTATATTACATTCTGTGTTTAAAAATACTGATTTGATTAAATATTTTAAATAATATTGTAAGGCAGGAGGATGTAGAGCAGCAAGATTCGAAAGACGCGGGATTAGAGCCGGAACTGTAACGCGCGGATTGGTAGACGCGAGCGGGAAGCGATGTGCGTTTGTTGTAAAAGCGAGGGAAGAGAGTTGAGAGTCAGTCTTGCGTAGGGAGTGGTCGAGTGAAGAGGCGTTTAGAATAAAGAGAGTTTTTTTCTACTACGACGAGTCGATTCAATACCCCTACAACTTCAGAAGTGGGATCTAAGATCCATCGTATATCAGATCGCATATAGGATCCTGATAATTGTACAATCGTGCGTGCGAGACAGTGGACGCGAGTAAGTCGTGACGAGTCGCGAACGAGAACGGGCCATACGGGTTGCTGCGGGAACGAGAGGAAGTTGTCGCGAGCTTAGTGTTCTCGAGTCGTGCAAGGTTCCTTTGAGACGAGAGCATACGGCGATCGGCGGGATCCGGAATCACGAGCGTCTATTGAAACGAAGGCGCGAGACGACGAGTGCGTGCAAGTACGGCATGTACTGTGGTAAAAGCTTCGAGCAGTGGTCCGTAATCGAATTGAGAGGACGATTAGGCGCTCTCGGGCTGAGTAAGGCTGGAAGAAAAGCCGAGTTGTTAGTGAGATTGCGCGAAGCCGATCCGAGTGGACTGAGGACAAGTAAAGCATTGCTTGGCACCAGGATGAGCAGCGGAGAGAACAGCGCAGAACAACAGACGAATGTCGAAGAGGGCAGGCAGGACAACATGGCCGCCGGAAATGATGGCGTGCAAGCGGTAAATTCTGCAGCCGAATCGAGCATTCGAGAACGAGAGTTAGATCTACTGCGGCGTGAAAGGGATCTAGTGGTGCGAGAATTAGAGGTGTTACGCATAGAGAACGCGAGCTTGAGAGACACGACGAGGCAGCGAGCAGCCGAAGGGGAAGTACCAGCTTTGTCCGGTGAGTCTTCAGGATCGCCAATACAGCGGTCGATAACACGGTCGGTAACGGCACCATTACCACAAGCGACGGTCAGGCAGAGGCCGAATATCAATGCCATCTGCGAGTTGCTGTCAGAGTTCAAGGGCACCAGCGATGTTTACTGGCGATGGGAGAAACAATTTAAATTGTTATGTACGACGTACGAGTTAGACGATCGAGCTGCCAGAATTCTAGTTGGCATGAAGTTAAAGGACCAGGCACTGAAATGGTTCCATTCTAAGCCAGAACACCTGGAGATTTCCGTCGAAGAGTTGCTCGAGGAGATGAGGAAGATGTTCGATCATCGACCGGCCAGAATAATACTCAGAAGAAATTTCGAAAAACGTGTTTGGCAAGTGGCTGAGCTATTTAGTGAATATTTCCACGACAAGGTGACGTTGGCGAATCAGGTGCCAATTGAAGAAGAAGAGATCGTCGATTATCTGATTGAGGGCATATCCGATGTGCATCTGAGAAATCAAGCAAAGATTCAGCGGTTTCCTACCAAAGAAGCGTTATTAGAAGCGTTCGAGCAAGTTCGGCTTGAGCCTGAAGGAAAAGGACGATCGCAAAAAGGGAACGACCATGCGAAAAAAGAGGCGAGCGACGGTGCGGAGAAGGAGAAGTCGCAGCAAGCAAAAAAAGTGCGGTGCTACAATTGCAACGAGTTCGGACATAAAGGTCGAGATTGTCAGCAGTCGAAACGTGAGCGAGGTTCCTGCTTTAACTGTGGCAAGGCAGATCATCGAATTAAAGACTGTCCGCAAAAGGTTAAGAAGGACGCGGCCAAGGAGAAACCACGGGACGCGACGAAGGGATCAACGGAGACCGAAGCGAAGCAAATCGGAGTCGTAGAAGAGCAGATTTTTAGAGACTTGCGATACAAGTTTGTGAGTACTGAGCTATCGGTAGAACTGACCCTGCGTACGTTGTTAGATTCGGGAAGTCCGATTAGTTTTATAAAAGAATCCTTTGTACCAGTAAAATCAGTGACGCGAGTGAATAATGAAAATAATAAATATATCGGATTGAATAAAAGCCCGTTAGAGATTAGCGGAGTAGTAAACGCGACCGTAGAATTCGAAGGCGAAAATTTAAGTGGATTACTTTTACGCGTAGTGCCAGATTCATCAATGCAAGCTCCGGTTGTTATCGGTAGAGACGCGTGGAATATTTTGGGGTTAACGGTTAGTCGCGAAAAGAATGCGAGTGAAAAGCGCAAGATAGAGAACGAACGCGAAGAGATTCTTGAGACAGATGCGTGCGAGATTTTAAATATCAGTGCAAGTGTATTAGCGGTAGACGAGGTGGATGCATTAAATATAAGCGAGAAAACTGCGCCTGAGTGGCATAAGCGTTTAAAGGAGTTGTTTAGAAACGAATATTTGTTAGCGGAACGACCGCCTACTCCGAAAGTGCGTACGGAACTTAAACTTAAACTTAAGAAACATACTCCATTTCATTTTGCTCCACGTAGACTATCTTATCGCGAGCGTGCGCAAGTAGAGAAAATAATTGAAGAATTGAAATCCAAGGGGATTATTAGGACCGAGTAAATCACAATACGCTTCACGAATAGTATTAGTTCCAAAGAAATCGGGCGAAATAAGAATGTGTATAGACTATCGGTTTTTAAATGCGCTAACTGAACGAGTAAATCATCCTATTCCGGTTATTGAGGAAGTAGTAGAGTCAATAAATGGCAACAAGTATTTTAGTTTGGTAGATCTTAAAGACGGATTTTACCACATTGACGTTGCGGAAGAAAGTATTCCATACACAGCATTCATCACCCCGTTAGGGCAATTTGAGTTTACTAAGATGCCGTTTGGTGTGACGACAGCACCCATGACGTTTCAGGAACATGTAGAGAAAGTTATGGACGAATTGGTTCGATCAGGTGACGCGCGACTTTATTTGGATGACTTTTTTATAGCGACGCGAACTTTAGAGCGACATTTAGAGGTGCTAAAAATACTTTTTCGAGTATTAGTAGAAAATCGGTTAGAATTACGGATAGACAAGTGCAAGTTTCTGTATACCGAAATAGACTTTTTGGGTTACATCGTGACGGGAGACGGAATCCGCCCTAGTGAGTCGGGAATAGAAGCAGTAAAGACTTATTCTGTACCCACGGATGTGCGAGGAGTTCAAAGATTTTTAGGAATGTGTGCGTATTTTCGTAAATTTGTAAAAGACTTCTCGATAATTGCGAAACCCTTGTATGATTTATTGCGAAAAGATGCGGTATTCAAATTCAGTAACGAGCAAATGGAGGCGTTTGAAACTTTAAAGAACGAACTGATTAAATCACCTGTTTTGGCATTGTATAATCCGGTAGATGAAACAGAATTGCATTGTGATGCTAGTTCGGCTGGTTTCGGAGCGGCCTTATTGCAAAAGAAAGAAGATGGAAAATTCCATCCAGTGTTTTATTATTCAAAGCGAGCTACAGAGGTCGAAAGTAAATATCACAGCTTCGAGTTGGAGACATTAGCTATCGTTTACGCGTTTAGGAAATTCCGGATATATTTGCACGGTATAAGATTTAAAGTAGTTACGGATTGTAATTCCTTGATACAGACGTTAAAGAAGAAAGACATAAATCCGCGTATAGCCAGATGGGCTTTAGAAATGCAAGATTTCGATTATTATACCGAACATCGAGCGGGAACAAAGATGCCTCATGTCGATGCATTGAGTAGAGTGTACGAAGTACTCGTAGTCGAGGATAATTCGTTCGAGGCGAACTTACGATTATGTCAAACGTTAGATCCTAGAATTCGTGAGATCCGAGAAAAATTAGAGAAATCAGAAGATCGGTATTATGAGATGAGAGACGGTTTAGTTTATCGTAAGTGGGGACAAAGAATCTTGTTTTATGTACCACACGGAATGGAATACGAGATTATGCATCGTTATCATAATGAGTTAGGTCATTTTGCGACAGGGAAAACATGTGATATTATAATGCAAAGCTATTGGTTTCCGAAACTGCGTGATAAAGTAGATCAGTACATAAGGAATTGTTTTAAATGTATTGCGTATTCGAAACCTTCAGGAAAGTTAGAAGGATATATAAATAGTATACCTAAAGAAAGTGTTCCTTTCTCAACAATACACGTAGATCATTATGGCCCTATAAAAGGCGCTATTGCGAAAAAACATGTGTTCTTAGTAGTAGATGCGTTTACGAAGTTCGTGAAATTGTATGCGGTAAAATCGACTTCGAGCGCTGAAACGATTAAATGTTTGCAGGAGTATTTCCGAGCATACAGCAGGCCAAAGATTTTAATATCTGACCGAGGTACTGCATTTACCTCTCGAGAATTCGAAGACTTTTTAACAGAACAGAACATTAAACATGTAAAGGTGGCCACAGGATCACCTCAGGCTAATGGTCAAGTCGAGCGATACAATCGAGTGTTAGCGTCCGCTCTAGGAAAATTGAGTGACGAGGAAAGTTGGCCTAAAGCATTAAATGAGATCGAGTTTGCTTTAAACAATACGTTTTGCAAGTCAACAGGAGCAATACCAAGCGTCTTATTGTTTGGGACAGAGCAACGCGGAAAAATTATAGATTATATTAAAGAAAACGTGTTAGAAGAAAACTGTGTTAGCGAGCGTAATTTAACTAAAATTCGCGATAAAGCGGCTGAGCAGATTGCGAAGGGTCAGTCGTATAATGAGCAATATGTGAACCAAAGACGAAAACCTGCGAATGAATATGAGGAAGGCGATTTAGTTGTAGTGCGAAACTTTGATTCAACCATAGGAGTATCTAATAAGCTAAAGCCAGCCTATAAGGGTCCGTATTGTGTAAAAAAGCGTCTACGAAATAATCGTTATATATTAAGCGATGTCGAGGGACACCAACTCTCTCAGCGACCGTACCAAGGTGTATGGGAAAGCGCAAATATGAAACCCTGGCGTAAAGACGATCCCGTAGAGGAAGAAGAAGACGGCCGAGGCGGCCTTGTAGTCAGGACGGCCGAAGCTGTAAGGCAGGAGGATGTAGAGCAGCAAGATTCGAAAGACGCGGGATTAGAGCCGGAACTGTAACGCGCGGATTGGTAGACGCGAGCGGGAAGCGATGTGCGTTTGTTGAAAAAGCGAAGGAAGAGAGTTGAGAGTCAGTCTTGCGTAGGGAGTGGTCGAGTGAAGAGGCGTTTAGAATAAAGAGAGTTTTTGTTCTATTACGACGAGTCGATTCAATACCCCTACAATATCTTAATTATTCATTATGTAATAAAGAATATAAAACAAGACAAAAAGCTTTAAATTTTTTAATTTACTTTTACGTTTGATCTACACATGGTATATAACACATACTTTTTTCTAAAATTATCATGTGTCTAAAGAAGATTGTCTGCCTTTTAAAAGATGTATTTATTGTAACTTTCTTACAATCATATTGAGCAGTGTATTTGCAAGGAAATTTATCGCTGAAATAATTTGCGCAAAATACCAGCGAGAGCGTATAGTTAGCGGTGCTATTCGGAGCAGAAAAATATAATCAGTGATTGCTTGGCTGGGTACAGAGACAGAGGGATTTTACCAGCGATTGATTTGTTTGAGCCGTTGGTTGGAACGATTATGAAGTCATCATTTATAATGGGGATTGTTTGTTGGTCCAAGTCTTTTTTCTGCAACCTTTTAAGCAACGTTTATAAAGAGAGATCCTATTTTTATCAAATAATTGCAAGTAAGCAGGTTTTCTCATTCTCTTGAAAAAAAATTTACAGTAATGAGTTCTCTTGTTCAAAAGTATTAGCAAGAGGTATAGAATTAAGGTTTATGATAATCTTGAAAATCGCCTTTGTGTTGCTCGTTTCGAAGAAATAATTAAGAACGACCAAGATGTAAGAGAAAATTACTTAAGAAAAACTAAGAATCCATATTTCGACATAGCATTTTTTAAATATATATTTTTATATATCTAACAAATACATAAGCTGAACTTGCAGCTCTATTGGTGGAAGATTAAATGCATTTGCATTGTTATTTACGTAAAATATAAATAATAGCGTTAACATCTTGCCTAACATGAAATTGTCGCTTGTAATAAAAACAATGCTTATTTATTTAATATTAAATTTATTAACATTTTCTTACAAACTGACCCTACTTTTGGTAAAATAGAACAGATAATATAATTTAAAAAATATACTGTGTATACACTCTCACAAGATTTTTAGTAGCTTGTTTTAAAAAGATTTGTTTAAAGAAATAATAGCTTTTAACCGCGGTCTCGAAAGAGAAGCAAGTAATTTCTAAACGTGACAATATCGTTTGTTGAGAACTAACGTAAGATAGCCACCACCGTAAAATCACTTTTTCTACTTATTCAATCTGGCGTAAAAGTCCAGAAAGTAATTTCCGCGCGAACCAATGAAAGAACAATTCTCCGTCGTCCTCTCAATTCGAAATTACCTTGTTTTTTCTTTGCTATGTAAGAAAACCAAGACTTTCTATAGCGTGACAGTTGCAAACAGGGAATTTTCAAGCTGCCGTGGAGATCTAATGATTCGGTTGATCACGGATGCTGCACGTTTATGCGGAATGATTTTTATTTTTAGAGGATATTTTCTAGATGCACTTTTGCGAGACACTCGGCCGTGGAGGATGCCGACATGTCATATCATATGGCACTCGATCTCGCTAGCCTTCGCCTGTGCTAACCGTAATCTAACATCCCTGAATCAAATCCAACCCCCGGAACCGCCACCAACGGGCAAGGCTATACTTTGTTTGCCTTGTGCTCGACCATTACTAACCCCGCTACAGCCGAGAACCCGTGTAATGTACAGCGGCACATGGATGAGCTACAAGCTTCCACCACCGCCATGGGGACCGCGTGCGACCGTGTATTTGCTTACTGCATTTCGGCCGCCTCCGGTAATCCTGCTTTCGGGGTGCATCCGCGCGGAGGAACGTGGCTCTTGTTTACCACAAATGCGCGTTTTCAAATGGAATATCCGAGAAACATGCAACTCTTTAGATACTTTTTCGCAGAATCTGGACCACAATGTAACGTATTATATTAATTCTTTATATTGAGATGGAGATAATTAATCTTGGAAATTATGAGAAGAAAATTGTGAGAAAGAAAAATTATTAAAGAATTATTTTCAATTTTGTCTGGAAAGATTACTTTTAAGCTTCGAGAAATATTTCTTTTAGTTTCAAGATAAATTATAAAGAAAAATCTTGTTTTAAGATCTCTGTATAAAATGATGAGATTTAACAGATATACTTACAGCATCAGAATTTATAAATACGCTGGCTTAATTTAAATTATTAAAAACAAGGTAAATAATGGGCTATGAGAGCCAACGCAGGATCTAATATGCGAAAATTATAATTAACAAGTTCTTAGTCAATACATTAAAAATATTAACAAATTAAAAATATCAAACGTTTCTGCCCTGAATTGGGCCCTCTTCAGTGATAGTAGTCAAAGAACGCATATACGATGTATAAGAAATTAAATTATTAAGCACGCAAACGGTGGTATCGCAACGAGCTGACACAAAGACGTAAGCACAGATATAGGAAAAGTTCGCATTCTTGAGAACATCTAGCGCGCATCTCGAATTCGCGATGTTATAAAGCGTATGTCCGGACCGCATCCGTGCAGTATCCGTTTGATTCACGGGACGCGTGAAATCACGAATTTATTACCACTCAATATTTGGGAAAAGTATCGCCTTACACAGGAGAAAATCCTCGCCTCCTTTTCGTTCCGCGAGAACCGTAGGTTGTTCTGGAAGTTCGAGCTTTTACGCTCTAAAAAATTTCATGATTTATTACGTGATATCGGGCGTGTTAATTATTTTTGGACTGAGAGTGTCAATAGCCATGATAATGTCCGCGCTGGACTCAGGTCAGGTACACACATAAATCGTTCAAACACGACCTTAAAATATTCTTTCAATCCGATTACACATACTGGGCTTGACAGGATTGGGGAGGTTTCTTTGGATCCCATGTCCTTCTTGGAAAACATCTCCTTGTCTCCTTTATGTATACAAGAAAGATGGTTTGTGAATTTAACCAACATCTCCATCCCTCGCGTCGTTCAGGGCTTGTTGCAACTCGGGGACGGTTTTAGCCTTCCTTTCTTTGATAATAAGAACGAAATATGTTTTGAGTTTATTAAGAGAGTGGAGGGTAGTGTCTATAGATTACCGGTCACTGAAAAAGCGGGTTTGAGGAGTTACACTTCCGCGATTGTTAACAAACTATTTGATTCTACCCCTCCTCTGGATTCCATTGGTCTAGAGTTAAAATCAGCACTGAAAGAAACTAATAACTTTGTTCGTTACCACCCTGAGATCATTTTCACAAGGGCAGATAAAGGCAATACCACAGTAGCTATGCTAAAATCCGATTATATGTATAAAATGAATGCTTTATTAGGAGACGATACCACTTACTACATTATTGACAAAAATCCTACTAGTAAAATCATTTCAACGCTGTCTCCCACCTTACACACGGTGGAAAAATAAAAAGTACATCACAAAGCAGGAGTATCTTTCACTATATGTCAGTGACGGCATTTTGCCTAGGGCATATGGTCTACCTAAGATCCACAAACCAAACTGCCCACTCAGAATCATTGTGTCCTCCATTAACACCCCTCTGTATGATCTAGCTTCGTTCTCACAAAAGATTTTACATAAGAGTCTGCCTATAAGCGAATCCAGCATTAAAGACAGTTTTACTCTTGTAGAAAAACTGAACAACAAAGAATTTCCCTCCGAATTCGTTCTATTTTCTTTAGACGTCATTTTACTTTTCACGAATGTTCCGACCGAATTAGTTATTGATAGCATATGCAGACAATGGAATCTCATATCCTCGAATACTAAATTACCGCGAGATGAATTCTTAGCCGCTCTAAATTTGTACTTGACTCTACTTATTTCACCTTTAACAATATCATTTATAGACAGACACATGGTAGCCCTATGGGTTCCTCTCTGTCCCCTGATGCGGCAAGAGATTGTTTATGCTAGACCTTGAAACAAAGCTTTAAAACGACTCAAATATATTCCGCCTTTCTATTTTCGTTATGTCAACGACGTTGCATCTGCAGCGCCTGGTGAGTTCATACAAGACACTCTTGATATTCTTAATTCCATCCATAACAGGCAATTCACGATAAAAATCAGCGATAATAACACTCTCAATTTTCTTGACACCACAATAATAGTTGCCAATGAAAAATTAATATTTGATTGGTATCACAAACCAACTTTCTCTGGACGATACCTCAGCTTCTTTTCCAGCCATCCTAATAGCCAAAAGAGAGGAGTAGTTTTGGGACTAATTGACAGAGCTTTTAGACTATCCCATCCTATTTTCCACCCAAAAAAATCTGTCTCTGGCTGTTACACTCTTACTCGAAAATGATTACCCGCTGAACTTTGTTTTCGCGATTCTTTTGGAAAAACTTAAATCTCTTTTCAAAAGATCTCCATCGGGGTCTTCCGACGATGAAGATCTAACAAGCATGTCTTACCTGTCTGTCCCGTATGTAAAAAATATTTCAGAGAAGTTTACCCATCTCGCTAGCATTGTAGACAGAAAATTGAGTTTATACGGTTTTAACCGACTTAATGGTCTCATTAAAGTACATAAGGACATTGTCGATAATGCTTCTCAGAGCAATGTTGTGTATCGCATTAATTGCTCTGATTGCGACGCTTCCGATACTGGACAGACTGGTAGACTTTTGGGAACTCGTATTAGAGAACATAAACGAGTAAATCCTGGGGGATATTCGGTGGTACAGATGCATTGCGTGGATAATAACCATAAGTTTGATTTCGGGAATGCTGCAATTCTCGACAAAGAACCGTTCTATGTCAGACGCTTGGTCTCTGAAATGTTGCATATTGGCTTACAACATAATGGCATCAACTTACAGACAGACACTGCCTTTTTATGCGAATCTTACATTCCGCTAATAAATAAAATAAAACATTGTTCTACTGTTTAAACAAATTCGTTATTTTCTCTTGTGCGGCTGTTTGTATTTTCGCCTATATGCTTGTTTGTTTTTAATCATTATATGCTTGCGTGTCTCCGAGTTCACGGCGTGCGTCCTTCGAACTTGCATTAGTAGTTCTGACACCGACGACTACAGACCGCTCTCTCCAGATGGAGGATGGCTATGAATAGTATGAATACCATCTGATACGTTTTGACCGCTGTTCGTGTAGCATGCAGTAAGTTAATTACTTTTCTATCTATTATATAGTTCTTAACATTCACTGCATTCTGCAGTTCTGCCGGGCCACTGTTTGCCACCTTTCGTCTCCCTCTGCTATGGAAAACGAGATTGACTCTCGCTGTTGTTTGCTGCACGGATGCGGTCTGGACATACGCTTTATAACATCGCGGATTCGAGATGCGCGCTCGATGTTCTCAAGAATGCGAACTTTTCCTATATCTGTGCTTACGTCTTTGTGTCAGCTCGTTGCGATACCACCGTTGCGTGCTTAATAATTTAATTTTTTATACATCGTATATGCGTTCTTTGACTACTATCACTGAAGAGGGCCCAATTCAGGGCAGAAACGTTTGATATTTTTAATTTGTTAATATTTTTAATGTATTGACTAAAAATTGTTAATTATAATTTTCGCATATTAGATCCTGCGTTGGCTCTCATAGCCCATTATTTACCTTGTTTTTCTGTTCAGATCCTTATTATATTGTGTAAATTATTAAGATATTGATTGACAAAAGAAAAATTAATAATTTAAATTAATACATAAATTGATTAGTAAGTCATTATGCATCTTTCTTGATTAACAATAGCCATAAAAGCACGGTGAATGCAGGAATTTAAAGATTAATAGTTTTAAATATACATATTTGTGTCTATATATATATCTTTGTTGTTTGTTGCGTTTAATGTAATTAAAACGTAAATCGCAACTCGCAAAATAATACAATGCCTCTTTGTTATCAATAGTCATGATTTCAAACAGGTGCCTCTATTGCACGTCTGTTTAAAGATTCATAGCGTATTACGCATATGAATATTTTCTCTTTTTCAAGGTCCCGGGAATACGTGACCCGTTTTTCTATATCCCTTACAAAGAGAGGACCTGGCGATAACATCTGGTCACTGCACCAGGAACATTCGCTTCACATACGATTCGCTTCAACCTGCTCCTAGAAATTCATAATTCTCTACATCATCAAATATTAATGCACGTTTGCGCCGCTATAAAGGCCTTGGAAAGTAGATAGGAAGAAGTGGAGAAGGAAATTAGTGTATGACTAATTAATTATGAATATTTTGTTTCTTCCAAAATGTCGTGCATATGCAAGCATGGCTTTTTGTGTGTGTGTGTATCTGCTTGTATGAGGAAATATCGCATACATGTCGACAACGCAAAATGACATATTGCTGAATTTTCTTCACTTTACAACAAATTCACTTTACACGTAACAAATTTAACTTCTAATTAATTGAAATTTACGTAACAAATGTGTAAATTTCAATTAATTAGAAGTTAATTAGACCTACTTTATATAATATATAATGTAATTACACAGAAATATATATAGCTCATTGTAATTGAAGGGATATTTTCCTTCTTTTACTGCTAGATTGATTAATTAAAAAAACCTAATATATGTTGATTTTAATTAAAAATTAATATTTCTGAAAATTTTGAATTATTTTTTTAATATCATTAATCTGAAGTAATAATATATTTTACAATTATTTCTTATTAACTACATCACGTGCTTCATTATTATTTGCTTATTTTATTATTAAATAAAATATCTTTGTCGTGATTTGCTCGTCTTTTTGATGCAAGTATAATTTTATTACATTACAACTATTCGTTTTTATCGTCGGCGTAATCCATTAATACTACCGTGTCGAGGCTCGAGGACGTACACAGGAGTACGTTATAACGTTCTATCTCCTCAGCCATCAAATCCACCCAGTGCATTTGCTATACGCCTCTGAATCTCTCGCGCATATACAGCAGCTAGGGCACAATCTCCGCGGCCCCCATATGACGCTCGAATATATATACAGCGAGTGTCCTCGAAAATTTACAACCGTTTACCTTACGAGGGACTAATATCTATACAGCACCTAGACGTCTGGAGATCTTGGAAATGGCGGAACTGAAGCAGGAAGTTAGTGTATCTCGAGTAACATTTTCTCGTCCGAGACGCTCCACACTGATTCCTTTTATTTCCTCCCCTTGTCTTTCTTCCTTTGCCCCCCTCCCCCCACCACGCCTCTCCCCTACTCCCTTCTCGTCTCCGGCCTGTGTGGGTTGGATTCACCCTCTTGACTTTACGACCCGCCCTAGATTAGGATTTATTTTAATCCTAAAGGAGCGTCGCCGCGCCTTCATGCCGGTTCTTCCAGAGCCACGACTCGCTCAAAGATCACACTAACTCTATTTAAAGTGTACACGTGGCCGACCATCATTCTTTACGCACTACTCTAATACATCTTCCCCTCTCGTAAATCAATTGATACTCCCCGATACCTGATGGCCAAATAATTGAGGAAAGGTAAAGTTACAATCAAGATTTACGCAACGGGTCTCTATAAAATAAAATCGAAAAGTCGAATTAGTATAATCTGACAGAATATTTTTTATTTCTGTCAAGTTTATTAGAATAAAATTAATAAATTATACATATTTGTAATAAGAAGAAAAATCTTGAACGTTAGGTAATGTAAAATATTTTGTTACTGTGAAACGATGGGATCATATAATGGTTCAGTATCTATAAGTTTCACAAGTGTTTCTTAATGGAATCGATTATTCCGGACAGTTTAAAGGTTAATTAACTGCCTATACCTATATGCGTTATTGAAGCCTACACGTCTACTCATACATCGCACTATACGACATACTACTACTCACCCTTAATCCCATAAGCGCACGTACACGGTCGTATAAGGTAAACTAGGGCATTTCTCATCCCTTTCCAGTGTCTCCTTCACTTTCCAGAGAATATGAGCAATATCTGTCGTTAAACATATATTTTGTTAGATATATTTGTGGAAATATGGCAGAAATAAACGGTGTGTGTGTGTGTGTGCGGGCTCTCGCTGAACAATGCGCGATCGTTAGAACTGAATATCAAGAGGAATTCGATTTATTCGATCTTTCCGGATATTTCTCCCTGCGTCGACCTTTATTCTGCTGCAGCATGAAATTCACAAATAATGAAATAATCCGATCCCTTTAAACGCACATGTAGGTCTCTATGCCCTCTAGTTTATTCTATTCGAGAGAACACATTCATTAATTATATTAAACAAATGTGTACAGATCTCCATCGCATGTACGCGATTAGTTTTATTTTATATCGTGGTGTTATGTTTCGCATTCGACACGCGCGCGGAAAGCTCTGACCTATATCATTCGTCTGTTTAACTTGTAGACGCGTGTAAATACGCTCAGTTTGTCAACGCGCGAATAATTTCTCTGCCTATAAGTCAACTAATCGTGAGTAAAGTGATCATTAAATCGGATTCGCTATGTGAAGGCCGGGATATTGATGAAACAATATATATATACGGATAAAATAAACGTTCTCGTCTGTGGAATTAACAATCGGATATAAAAATACGTTACATAATTTAAAAAATATAAATCCTCTGCAAATTTTACATTTTTACTACGTATGTATAATGCGTTTTATAGTTTCTCTTTCTCTTTAAACAGCTTTTACACAAAAACTTTGATATAATAACTATAAAGGAGATAGAGATTTATCCCTAATATTTTCTTCGAACAAAAGATTGTTTTTCAAAGTTACTAACAATGCATATTTATATAAATGCATATTTTTTTTGCTAAACTTGGGAATTACTTTAGATATTTTAAATACAAATTCTTATAGCTCTCGGGATATACAATCAAAATTAGAAAGAGGCAATTGAGAGCAAACGCCGATGGTTAAGCGATATAATGACATATATTTGATTCAATATTACAAACGTTTCGGTCCTTAGATTGGACCTTCTTCAGTGTCAAAACCCCCCATTACAAATCGCAAAAAAATTAAACGCAAATCATGAAGATGTTCGTTAAGCGGGAGTCGTTGCTCCATTATTACAACAAGTCGCACAAGAATTGGTTATAAAAAACATTGTTCATTTCGCGGGAGTCGTTACTCCGTTGTTAAAAATAAAAACGCATTCCGTTGTTACGAAGAACTGTATAAATAATACGGTTGTGCGAATGCGGAGTCATTTGTCCGTTGTTACTGCGCTACCGTTGCCGTAAAAATGTGTGGAATTGACAGATTCCTTATGACAAAAATTAAAAAATTAACACGGTGCAAACAGGATTGTGTTGAAATCACAACCGTGTTCTTATTTCATACCTGTCTGTCAAATCCGTCTGATCAGCGTGGCTTCGAAAATTAGTTGACAGGTATGCCACGGGCATCTTATCGGTACGCGCGCTCACAAAGGAAAGACAGAAGTGTCCGCAGACGATTGTTGTGAGGCATCTTACAGCCGATAAACAAAAAGCATGTAGAACGTAAACCATAAACAAATATAAACTAGTTATATGGAAGTCTCTGAATAATTGGCACATATTCCCTGCTGAAACCTAATGTGTCATCCTGTAGATTTATTCCGTTTTTTTGTCGTTTAATGTGGAACATCTCGGAAGTGATGCGTTTAGAATAAAATTTTTCACGGTCTAAAATTCTGACGTTATCCCAGTCGAAATTATGGCCATTTAAAGTATGCTGGGAAACCACCGAGGGTTCAACTCCCTTTTTTTTTAGTTGACTGCGGTTGGCTCGCCAATGCGGGTGCCGAGCTGTCTGCCGGTCTGCCCCACATAGGAAGCATCGCAATCCAGACAGCATATCTTATAACCAACGCCCATCTGCGTTTCCTTCAACGGCTTATTTTTATGCGGTTTTATCAACCATTTTAATTTATTTAAGCCCACATATGCGGTTCTGAAATTTAAGTTTCTTATGCTGTTTTTCAATTTTTCAGAGACTGTGTTAACATAAGGCAACAAAAAGAAACGTTCGGAACCCTCCAGGTCTTCCTGAGTATCCGCAATGTGGGCTTCAATAACATTACCCCTCTGATGCTTACTTATTAATCTACTCAATCTCGTTCTTATTGTGTTAAAAATTAGGCTTAAAGGATAACCATTCTCTAGCAATATGTTGGTCAGAAAATTAAAATTCTTTTGGTGATGTCTAGGATGGGATAAGAGAAATGCTCTGTCAATTAGGCCTATAATTGTGCCGACCTTATGGCAAAGAGGATGGTGAGAAAAATAGTTTAAATACCTTCCCGAGAAAGTCGGTTTGTGGTACCAGTCAAACTCAATGTGTCCGTTGTTAATTCTCAAACTCGTGTCCAAAAAATTGATGCTTTTGTCATGACCAATTTCATTAGTAAATTGGAGTCTATTGTGAAAAGAGTTAAAAATGTCAACAACCGTATTTATCGTTGACATAGGGATCGTCATTAGAATATCATCGACATATCTGAGGTAGACTGGTACGTGGAAAGGCTAGACCAACATATTGCTAGAGAATGGTTATCCTTTAAGCCTAATTTTAACACAATAAGAACTAGATTGAGTAGATTAATAAGTAAGCATCAGAGGGGTAATGTTATTGAAGCCCACATTGCGGATACTCAGGAAGACCTGGAGGGTTCCGAACGTTTTTTTTTGTTGCCTTATGTTAACACAGTCTCTGAAAAATTGAAAAACAGCATAAGAAACTTAAATTTCAGAACCGCATATGTGGGCTTAAATAAATTAAAATGGTTGATAAAACCGCATAAAAATAAGCCGTTGAAGGAAACGCAGATGGGCGTTGTTTATAAGATATGCTGTCTGGATTGCGATGCTTCCTATGTGGGGCAGACCGGCAGACAGCTCGGCACCCGCATTGGCGAGCACCGCAGTCAACTCAAAAAAAAGGGAGTTGAACCCTCGGTGGTTTCCCAGCATACTTTAAATGGCCATAATTTCGACTGGGATAACGTCAGAATTTTAGACCGTGAAAAATTTTATTCTAAACGCATCACTTCCGAGATGTTCCACATTAAACGACAAAAAAACGGAATAAATCTACAGGATGACACATTAGGTTTCAGCAGGGAATATGTGCCAATTATTCAGAGACTTCCATATAACTAGTTTATATTTGTTTATGGTTTACGTTCTACATGCTTTTGTTTATCGGCTGTAAGATGCCTCACAACAATCGTCTGCGGACACTTCTGTCTTTCCTTTGTGAGCGCGCGTACCGATAAGATGCCCGTGGCATACCTGTCAACTAATTTTCGAAGCCACGCTGATCAGACGGATTTGACAGACAGGTATGAAATAAGAACACGGTTGTGATTTCAACACAATCCTGTTTGCACCGTGTTAATTTTTTAATTTTTGTCATAAGAAATCTGTCAATTCCACACATTTTTACGGCAACGGTAGCGCAGTAACAACGGACAAATGACTCCGCATTCGCACAACCGTATTATTTATACAGTTCTTCGTAACAACGGAATGCGTTTTTATTTTTAACAACGGAGTAACGACTCCCGCGAAATGAACAATGTTTTTTATAACCAATTCTTGTGCGACTTGTTGTAATAATGGAGCAACGACTCCCGCTTAACGAACATCTTCATGTTTTGCGTTTAATTTTTTGCGATTTGTAATGGGGGGTTTTGACACTGAAGAAGGTCCAATCTAAGGACCAAAACGTTTGTAATATTGAATCAAATATATGTCATTATATCGCTTAACCATCGGCGTTTGCTCTCAATTGCCTCTTTCTAATTTTGTTTAGATATTTATTCTATGATTAGACATAACTTTTCACATAATTGCGTTACGAGATGGTTACAAACATGCTGCTTTAAACACACACTTCATCATCGTTTCGTTTCTTCTATCATCAATTTTCATGCCCCTACAGCGACGAGAAAAATTAAAATAGCATCTGAAGTATATAAAGTAGTTCACGACATATTTCTCTCTTTATCGCAGGTATCTATATGTATTTCTTTTATTCCGTGCTTCTCGGCCGCGCTATCGTTTACGATCATCCTTTACTGAGAGATCCTTTGGTAGGACGAAGAGCAATGCCGCCGATCGTGGACGTATCATCTTCAGATTTCGATTTAGCTGCGCGATATGAATTTATAACGTCAAGATTGAGAATGGAATAATAAATCTATCGTATCGGCTAAGCGGACAATGGCCTATACCTGATAGACTTCATCATATTTCTCTCTCGGATAAATATATTTCCTTTAGTTCGAAAAGTTTTCGCTTGGAAGCGTTCATCATGATGAGATGCGATCCTAATATATACTCGTTAAAGTAATTTAACAGATATAATTTCCTACTGTTTCTGCGGTTTATTTATTGATAATTAAATTAAAAATAATTGTTAGATTTTTTGAAACGATAATTTTTCAATATAAAAGTTGAATTGAATGAAACTAATCGCGTACATGCGATAGAGATCTGTACACATTTGTTAATAAATAAACTAGAGGGCATAGAGACCTACATGCGCGTTTAAAAGGGATCGGATTATTTCGTTATTTGTGAATTTCATGCTGCAGCAGAATAAAGGTCGAAGCAGGGAGAAATATCCGGAACGATTGAATAAATCGAATTCCTCTTGATATTCAGATGAAGAGTAACGCAACACTATGTATTGTGCAATTTTCTAATTATACGTCAACCACTTATAAAAGTAATTGTCAACCAAGAACTTTCTTGATGTGATGGCGTATGAACTTATTGATAAAGATAGTAGCATATATAATAACTTTCGCCTTTATATCATATTTGAAATAGTAATATTTATATTCTATAGTTTGATACAGTTTATATAAAATATTTATAAAACAAAAAGAAAAATTCTCCTTCGTGATTTTGATTAAACTTTTAAACATAAATATCTAATAGGTGGAGTAAATCGAATAGCATTATGATATTAATTTGTCAACTTCTTTTAAATATAACAATAATTAATTTATAATTGCTACAAACCACATTACCACATCTTTTAAAGGAAAATATATTGAAAAGAAATATTTTTATAAAGAAACAATAATTAAAAGAATCTTCGCAGCTATTATTACGCGACCAATAATTTGACGCACGGTCGATCGCATCCTTGTTAGTTAAGGGCTCAATAAATAATGCATCGCATATCGTTACATAAATCATTGGATGATGTAGATGTCACGTACAAGGCGGACGTAAAATTCAATGTAATGGGAGCGCGGGCGAAATCTGCAGTTGCATCGCGGCGCCCGAATACGGCGCATTCCGCTCCCGCAATTACGTCACGAACTCGATACGTATCTACCGCGTGATGTATTAATATTGATTATTTAATTTCGGTAAAAGTTTACAATAATTTACACAGCTCGGATTACTTTGACCTTGACATATGTTGTCAAGGTCACCCTCCTGAGTGACTTTCAAAAGGTTTTAGTCGGCGGTCGCTGTTTATTAAAAAGTTATAAACAAAAAAAGTTTGACAAATATAGCAGTTATTTTGAGTATTGAAAGGCATAAACGACCTGACCTTGACATATGTTGTCAAGGTCCCTCTCCTGCGTAACCTTCAGAAGGTTTAGCTGGCGGTCATTGTTATTAAAAGTTATAAACAAAAATAGTTTTGACAAATCTAGCCAGTTATTTTGAGTATTGAAAGGCATAAACGGACCTTGACTTGACATATGTTGTCACAGGTCCCCCTCCCTGAGTAACCTTCAGAAGGTTTTAGCTGGCGGTCATTGTTTATAAAAGTTATAACAAAATAGTTTGGTGGGAAAATTATTTAAAGCAGTGAATTGTGGTATATTGAAAGAAAAGTTATTTAAAGCAGGGGGATTAGTAACTTTCCTTTCAATATACCAACAATTCACTGCTTTAAATAATTTTCCCCACCAAATATTTTTTTGTTTATTAAAAAGTTATAAACAACTTTCTAAGCTGAAGCACATACAAAGCACACACTTGTAAAGCGTGCCACTAACCTATAGGTTAGTGACGCGCTTTACAATGTATGTGCTTTGTAAGTTGAAGCACATACTTGCGAAATAAAGTATTCTCTGCTTTAAAAAAAACGTAATATTAGTTGTTTATGCCTTCCAATACTCAAAATAACTGCTATATTTGTCAAACTTTTTTTGTTTATAACTTTTTAATAAACAGCGACCGCCGACTAAACCTTCTGAAGGTCACTCAGGAGGGTGACCTTGACAACATATGTCAAGGTCAAAGTAATCCGAGCTGTGTAAGCTTATTGTAAACTTTTACCTATTAATTTCCTACGGCGCGCTAAGAAGACGAAGGCCAAGAACTTTCGGTGCACGAGCGCGTGTTTACCGGTGCGCTCGAGCGACCGAAAGCCCGACGCGCGTTACTCTTCATCCGCAATGAGAAATCGCCCGGCCTCGACTTCCGTTACAAGGTACGCGGAAGAAAGAGCGATTTACGTGAAATCGCGGTCGACTGCCTCGCCTGAAAAGAGAGCACTTGGGGGGTTTTTGAATAAAACGATATTACATATACTATTTATACTCCGCGGCCACATATAACAAATTAAATCAAGTTTAAATAGAAGAAATATAACGAATAATTTTATCGTTTAATGGCGTTTATATCATTGATGACTGAAAATGCAATGTGAACTTATTTATATTTTCTGTATAGAGCAAAGAAGAAAATAAGAGAAAGGAGAGTATCCAACGTATAATAAATACATAATATATATTCTTGAATGTTTAAATTCCAATGACCATTCCAAATTCCAGGTGGCCACTGATATTTTATACATATACCTATACTTATACATATATAATAAACAAGTATAAGAATGTATTATTTATGCAGTATCGACGTTTCCGGAGATAAAAATGTCGATTATAGTTCAAGTTTTTGAGAGCCAATGTGGTATGTATGAAATCTAAAATTCGCGAACGGTTTCTTTAACATCTTTAAATTTTCAGTATCAACTGGGTGTGTGGATATCTAAAAGTTTTTTTATCTCCCTTCATTTAAGATCGTCCATGAGCTACCCGGTATTCAATACGGAATGCGAATCATAAATCGATGTGAATTGTAGCGCGACGCACATCGCGCACGGTCGAGAAAGGGTCTAAGGAACGTTTACCGAGTAAACGCATGAAACGATAAATATACGAACAATACCGGCCAAGTAGACAATTTGATACACTTTGTCAACACACGACACGGCGAGTGCACTTACGCGAGGTAAACAAATCACGCGAATTACAAATACATAGCACAAATATTTCCCGTCGTCGGCCGTTGCTGTATACCGCGAGCAACAAACACCGCCGTCGGCCGCCTGCCTGCCCGTCGAGAATCACGGGGAGGAAGCGAATGCACATCAAAAGGAAGGGTAAAAAGGGATCCGCGACGCTGCTCGGCTGGCTTCGGTTGGTCAATATCGAAAATTAGAAATTCGGAGCAGGCAGCGGCTTCCGGTTCGCTCTCTCTCTCGACGCGCGTCGTTGTGCCCGGCACACACATCGACGCGACTCTTCCTCCCCCCCATCAACCCCCTACTGTCGCTCGGTGGATGCAGAGGCTCCGAAAAAAAACTCCGTGATCGTACAGTGACCGTCGACGCTCTTGCTGCTTGCTGCACATAAATCAAACAATATCGATCACGTGTTTACTTTGCCGTCTTTCCGCAGCCACCATATTACTATGTCACCGCGCGGGCGATATATCCAAAGGGAAACGTGTGTACGTGCGCACGTACCGACGTGCAAGCTTGTCGTGACGGTCGCGGGGAACGGTCTCGGGGAAAATTCGCGGGAAATGCACGATTTATAGAGTAACGTGTGCGCATCTGTATGTGCGTGTATACGGATAAGCTCGCTCGGTCGCAAACTATCGAAAAGCTGCCGCCGCCGCCGCCGCCGCCGCCGTCGTTGCTAACGCAGCGAAACGTCAAACTAAAAAATCAGGTTACTCGAATAAACGACGGAGGTACGCGTACGTTAAATTCACGGCGGTTAATTCGATTTCTGGCGGTAAATTATTAAACGGTTTTCGACGCCCCGAAATTGTTCGGCCGCGCGGAAACGCCACTGATCTAGTAGACCCGCCGCCGTTCGCTATCGATGAAGCGAACGATGAAGTCCGTTCTACCTTTAACTTCGAAATCAGCTAACTTATAATTGCTTTCACCTTAATTGGTACGCCATGGATTTTGTGGTTTAAATATTTACACACTGAAGAAACAAATATTTGAATGCAAAGAAATATTTATTAGGTGGCTCCTAACACACAGCTTATTTACTTAATATAATACAATATTTATTTAGAATTAGATAAAATATCTTAGAATTAGATATTTTATCCAATTCTAAATAAATACGTGTATTGTATTTAGTAAATAAGCTGTTAGGAGCCACCTAATGAATATTTTTTGGATCCAAATATATTTTCTTCTCAGCGCATGTATCTCGCATGATCCTTTTCAATAAAAATGTCACTTTTACAATGAGCAGCCAAATGGAGAACGCAAAACTCATCACTGTGTATTCGGCAATGCTACATCATATTTCTGAAGCAACAATTTTCGACTGCTGCTCTTCACTCCTCCCTTTTCGCGTTTTTATCATCGTTCTTCATTTCTCATCTGATGCTCTCTCTCGTTCTTTATATCAGTTGCGGCAGTTTTCTACCGCGTACTAGTGTTTTGGCGGAATTTGCATGTACCGTTTATTGGCCGTATGCCGAGTGCACGCAACCATCCGCTAGATTTATACGCCGTACGCGTGCGCATGCGAGTGCGATTTTGTGGAATTTTGCTCGCGAATATGAAAGTGCCGGTGGGAGTCGAGCAAGTTTTGCCGCGGACGCCTTCGAGCGTATTCACGTATGACGCAGTGCATGTTTATCAGGAACTATCCGGAAAGTTTCCCGCAGGCTGCGTGCGTTGATTGCTTCGCGAGAAATCGCATGCTAGATGTCGACATGCGCGCGGAAAATTTCGAGCTTTCGATGGACTCTAAGATTTTACTTGTCGCAATTTTTGTAACGATAAAGTTTATATTGCGGCTAAGAATTTAATTAACCATTTCAATAATTACTAATAATAGTTATTGATATTTATTTTGAATGTAAAGTAAAATTAATTATATAATTAAATATATATATTTTATTCGGAGTTAATTGCACAAATACATATAGTAGGTTTTAAATAGAATATATTTATGTAATTAAATAGAGTAATTAAAAATGCGGAACATGTTTACAGAAATAAGATTAAACTAAAACACAAAAGTATATAAATATGGGAGTAATAATAATTTTAATCGCAGTCTTTATCTCAAATATTAAAAATGTTCTTATAATCTCTTATAAATATCCTTGCCCTGTTTATTTCGTTTTTCATCACTGCCATAAAATGATCACGGTACTCGGCATCTCCCATCGCTTTTCATCCAACGGGTCGACCTTATGGCAGCGCAAATATTCGTCCGGTTCCCAGGAAGATCGCGCCATAAAGTACGAGGGATGATCCAGTGCGGCGAAGGGATGGCGGAAGTGCAATGGTGATAGAATACGCCAGGTCGGTTGGTAAGAGCCGTGCCTCTCAACGGAATATATGACCACGAAGGAAAAAGGCGTCGTTACCGGAGGCTCATTAACGTGAACTACCCCCAAGATACCCTAGCAACACCTTCGGTCCCGTCCAGGGGGGTGACACTCTTCTATTTAGTTCCTTTATAACGACGTACTCTAACTAGATGGCGCTACTATCACTACTACTACATATATGTATAGACATGTATTAGAGAATATACATATACGGGTTTCGTGTTGGCTGTCAACAGTTGCCAATTATTGGTTATGAACATTTACGATTTTGTAATTATACTTGTGCTAGCTGTTAATAAGTGGTTATTTTGCTGTGCTAAAGGCAAAAGACGTGTTCTGTGAGTAATATTTTATTACATAACCTGTATCATGCATATATATCCCAGCAAACACCAAGTTACATGTAACTTGTTGTTTGCTGGGTATAATTGAATAAGTTTAATAATATATTTTATGTTTATTAATAAATTTAGCTGCAATTGAAGCTGCAATGGCATGATCGTGTGTGGTCCCTGGTGAAATGGACACGCTAAAACCCAGATGTACCTCTACGGTCGATTGTAAATGATAATAGTGCTCATCACGAATTCTGGTCTTCTGCTATTGTTCAATTGAAGAATATGAGATACGTTGACATCTCGTCGAAGAAGCCAATTAATCGCTCTCTGTGCATAAATAATTTGGTTAAAACTATCTACAGTTTTCAAAATCTTTGGAATACATTAAAAGCAAGGGTTTCAAATAATTTTCGACACGTCATATAAATCAAGACCCTTTGGAAATTTTTTTTGGTTTGTTTAAGAGCAACAGGGTATAGAAACACCAATCCCACATGCATAGGAGTTCGTGCCGCGTGTAAAGTTTTATTAATAAATAACGTATCTTCACGACGTACTGTTGGACAAAATTGTGAAAACATATGTAATGGAGAACTATTGTTTACGCTTGACAATTCATTTCCAAAGCAGAGAAGAAAC